>CM076852.1:43370359-43652450 GCA_039519185.1 Astragalus membranaceus
GTTTTGGCAAACGGACGCCACGCTGGCAGTAAACTGCTGACGTGCCGTCTTCAATTCATTAAATGACGTGGCATTCATTAAATGATGTGGCAAAAAAAATATTTTTTAATTCTAAATCTAATGACACATAAGCAATTAATTCTAAATTCATTTAATTAACAAAATTCAACATTCCAGATCTCTCCTCTCTCAATTCCAGATCTGTTCAACAACATTCTACATTCCAGATCTCTCCTCTCTCAATTCCAGATCTGGGTTTGCCCAGAAACGAAGAACAAACACCCACAAATCTGAAGAACCGAATCGTGTTTGCCCTGAAACGAAGAACAAACACCCACAAATCGGAAGAACAAAACACCCACAAAACGAAGAACAAAACACCCACAAAATTGAAGAACAAACACCCACAAATCTGAAGAACAAAACACCCACAAAACGAAGAACAAAACACCCACAAAATAGGAGAGAAGAGGAATGATTTTTCGAGATCTACGTTCTTCTTTCTGTGTTCCAGAACAGCGAAGAACAGTGTTTCATCACTGTCGCACCAAACGGCGACCATCTCACCATCGGTGATGAATATTCATCACGTTCCCAGAATCGTGAATGTTCATCACGAAGAAGAAGGTTGAAGGAGGGTTCGTATTCATTGTTCCCAAAAACCCAGAAAACGAATCGAAATGGAAGATGGTGATAATTTTTTGTTTTGGATCTGGTGTTGTAGAAAACGAAGATGAAGATGAAGATTTAATAAACGTTTTTTAAATAAAAATTAGAAAAAAGAAAGGAAAGTATACGAGTTGGGAAAGTATTCATGAAGATGAAGATGAAGATTTAATAAACGTTTTTTAATAAACGAAGATGAAGATTGCTGGGTTTGGAAATGATAGAGAAGTTGTTGGTCAACAGATCTAACAAGATCTATTAGATCTAATTTTGCTTTTGTTTTTCCCCTTTTGTTTTTTGTTTTAATGTGTTTATTTATTTGTTAATTTATGTTTTATGTTTTTAAAATTTAAAAAAAAGTTTTTGCTGAAGTGTAAATTGATTTAGAATTAAAAAATATGTTTATTTTCCAACTCAATTAATGAATGACACGTCATACATGACACTTAAAATGCCACGTCAGCAGTTAACTGCCAGCGTGGCGTCCGTTAGCCAAAACTGACGGCAGGGACCAAAATGAAACAAAAATAAAAATGAGGGACCAAAACGGACCAAAAAAAAGATAAATGACCAAAGTGAAACTTAGAGCAAACATAAATGACCAAAAGTGCTATTTAGCCTAATTTATATATGTCGTCTTGACCATCTGATGGAAAAATTTTGTGTTACGATCGCCTTGAGAGTGCCAATTCAGCCTAGCTTTTTCAAGCCAAAATTCCTCTTGGGAAGCTAAAGCTTGGTGTAGCTCAAGCTGATGTAATTTTTCTTGCTCTATCAATATTTCTGAGTAGCCATCATTATCAATTTGCACTTGAACGTGGTCTAAGGATGCAGTTGCCACTTGCACCTTTAGATTAACGTCCCCAAAGACCTCTTTATTCCAAACCTTAAGCTTTACCTTAAGATTCTTTAGCTTTTGACTAAGGATTACCATAGGGTAGCCAACAACAGGAGTTTGCCAAGCCTCCTTAATCAAAGTCAGGCAATCAGGATGACTCGCCCAGGTTCGAAGGAACTTCAAAGAAGAAGGGTGAACACCAGCTGCAATCTGAAGATCAAGTAATAAAGGGAAGGGACCAGACTTTGACTTAGTGAGAGTAGAGCAGCAAATACCAGTATAAAAGGAAAAGTAGGCGTCATTGCAAATGGCACGATCCAGCCTTTTTTCTGTGCAAGCCCTGCCTTTACGGTCATTTGACCAAATGAACTGAACACCCCTCGTCGGAAGGTGAATCAAGTTATTCAAATTGGTCCAATTCTGAAAATCCTCACAAGCTATTTTTGAAGGGGTGCCACTGCCTCTATATTCATGAGTGCCCAAAATAGCATTCCAATCACCAATAAAACACCAGGGGATTTTATGGGTTTGCTGGAGATGGTTAAGCTCCTGCCAGAGAGCTCATCTACCAAGATAGCTACAATAAGCATATATAGCCGAAATATCGACAGTTGTGTTATTGACCTCCACGCTAAAAGAGACATGCTGATCAGAGCAAGCGATAACTGTAGGACTAAAGTTGTCAGAACAGGCGCACCAGAGATTAGGAAGAAGATTGTTCCTGTCATTTGTAGCGAAGACTTTCATACCAAGCCGCGACCAATACCTGCTGGGAAAATCATCCTGCGAACACCAAGGCTCAGAAACAAAAATGAAATCAGGCTTGTTAGAAGTACAAAGCCTTTTAGGGGCTAATCTAGTGGGGGGATTAGCAAGACCCCTTGAATTCCAATAAAGGCACTTCATTGGGCAAGACTTTGCGATCCTGCCCTTGAACGGGTGATAATTGGAGTAGAATCTCTCTTCTTCTATCTTAGTTTTCTCTTCTGGGACTTCGTGAGCACTATTTCGAACTCCTGGTTCTTAACGGGCTTAGCATTGTCCTTTGCCAAGCAATCCTCCTCCTCAACCAAATCTGCCCATGGCTGCTTAAGGGTGTTCAAATCAGCAATCACCACTTGAGTAGCTTCTTGGTCAGAATCCACTTGAACCTGATTCCTGTCGAACTCAAACGCTACTGCCACTTGAGAATCATCTACCAGTATTTGATCTGGGGAAGCGTCTTTGTGCGATATTGATGATCTTATACCACTTGGTGATCCTGTTTCAAAATGATTAGAAATAAAGCCTAGCAGAGGGTTAGTACATGAACCATCATGAGGAATATTATTAATGCCTCCAAACTGATTTGGTATTGCAATCTCTCTAATAGAGAGGACACCTCCTGGAAGATCCGAATGGCTGTCTTTATTCCCATTAGCTGCGTTATCATAACCAGCAATTGTTTCGTTCTGAGGATCTCTACCTGCACCATTATCAACAGTATTATCAATAACAACATGATCACTAGACGGAGTCATACCTTTAAGATTTGCATTATCTCCGTCGAGCATGTGCATATCACGATCATTATTAGCATCCATGACAGCCTTTTTCTTAGTTTCCCAAATCTGTTTAGCGACGGGGGGCTGTACGCGAGGTTCCGGATTGCCGTGCACCTGCTTGCAGTTGGAATATTGGTGCCCAATGACATGACAATATGAGCAAAATTTTGGTAGCCGGTCATAAACAACTTCCACGTAAAATGCATAACCTTCATGTTCCACCATTATACAATCAGGAAGCATACCATTCAAATCAAGATCAACAAGAACTCTTGTGAAATGACCAAAAGTACGTTTCTTTGTAGCATCATCCAATGCAATTGGACCGCCAATTGCACCAGCAATCTAAAAGAGAGTGACAGGCCGCCAATATTCACGAGCCAGGCCGTGAATACGAACCCAAACTTGTACGTTTGTGTTACGTATCTTATTTGGATCGAAGTCCGGCGTCCACGCAAAGAGTCTTAAAAATCCAGGATGCAAAGACCATGATCCAATAGCTTGCAAGCTACGCATCTCTTCAAACGATTGGAAGCAGAACTCATAGTAGCCCTTGCCTAAAGTGACCATAGTCCAGGAGCCAATAGACTTCCATTCTTGCAAAAGTTTCTCCCTAAATGCATTCATCTTTATAGGAGAGTCCCCTTTAGAAAGGGTGAGTCGGCCATGCAAGACATTCTTGCATCCTTTGACACCTTCTTGATACTCAGTTTCGGATATCTTGACAGTAAGAGCATCACCTTTTATGCAAGGCTTTGGCAACTGGCTTGGAGGGATGATGCATGAGTTTGTAAGAGCCGAAGCGAAGGACGTCTTCATGGTAGGCTGTGGCGGGACCGAGGAAGCAGCCGGCTCCGTGAGCGCGGCCATGCATGGCCATGGGCAGAAGTCTCTCTCCATCATGTGGAAAGCATAGAAGCAACACACGGAGAACACGATGCCGAGACAGACAAGATCCGCAAGAACAACCCGAACAGGCCAAGACAGAACCCAGCGCCAGATCAAGAACCTCAAGAACCCTCTATCGCGACCAACCAACCCTGAAAGGAGCAGTCGCAGATCAGGCGCAAGAACCCAGCGCCTCTTGCAAATATAGCAACCCTTATCTCAACCAACAACACCAGAGAGACAGGCGCAGCTCAGACCGAGACAGAAACAAGAACAGCAACAACCCACATAGACTGAGATGAGAACGATTAGACCAGAATCACAGACGTAGAGGAACTCCAAGCCGTATTCCTTCCTTCATCCCAAAACCCTGGTGGAGCATGCTATTTTCGCCAAACCCTAGCAGAGGGTTCTTTAAGATCCATAAAAAGCAGATTAATGCCCTCAAACACCGTGATGCATTGCTTACATCCCCTAATGATATAGAAGCCCATGTTGTGAATTATTTTGAGAATATATTCTCCTCTAGTAACCAGTGTCTTGATAATGGTATGGTGGAAGATATTATTCCTAATCTTGTTACAGGTGATGAGAACTTAATGCTTACCAACATTCCTAACATGGAGGAAATCAAACAAGCCATCTTTTCTAAGAATTCTAACGGTGCCCCTAGCCCGGACGGTTTTGGAGCTTTCTTTTTTCAGCAATTCTGGGACATTATTTCCGATGATTTGGTGAGAGCGGTTCATCAATTCTTCAAGCATGGCTGGCTGCTACCTAACTTCAACTCTAACTTGGTGGTGCTTATTCACTAAATCAATGGAGCTGACAGTATTGAAAAGTTTCGGCCTATCGCCCTTGCGAACTTCAAATTCAAGATCATTACTAAGGTGCTTGCTGACCGTCTCGCCAAAATTGCTCCCCGTATTGTTTCATCTCAGCAACGTGGTTTTATTCAAGGTAGGAACATATCTGATTGCATTTGTTTAACCTCTGAAGCTATTAACATGCTACATAAAATATCTTTTGGTGGTAATATGGCTTTAAAAGTTGATGTCTCGAAAGCTTTTGATACTTTGGACTGGCAGTTCCTTCTTAGAGTCCTCAGGGCTTTTGGTTTTAATCAACATTTCTGCAATTGGGTTAATGTCCTTTTGCACTCTGCGAAGCTCTCTATTTCAGTTAATGACAAACCTTCTGGGTTCTTTAGCTGCAAGTGTGGTGTGCGTCAAGGGGACCCCCTCTCCCCCCTTCTTTTTTGCTTGGCTGAGGAGGTTTTGAGCAGAGCATCTCCAAATTGGTGCAGGATGGAGATCTTCAATTAGTTAATGGTCCAAGAGGCACTCAGGTTCCCTCTCATACCCTTTATGCTGATGATATCATGATTTTTTGCAGAGCTTCCCAGAGTAATCTTCAAAATCTTATCAACTTTTTTACCAAATATGGTGAAGCTTCTGGTCAGATTGTTAACTCTAGCAAATCTACAGTTTATTTGGGTGTCGTTCCTATTACACGTCAGCGTCGCATTGCTGATCTTTTGGGCTTCTCTATTGGCCAGCTGCCTTTCACTTACTTGGGAATTCCTATTTTCAAAGGTAAGCCTAAAGCTGCTTATTTACTTGGGAAAGATTAATGCCTATTGTCTGCTTGCTTTTGGGTTAAATGTAATACAGATGGCGCTGCTAGGGGCTCTCCTAGTCTAGCTGCTTGTGGGGGTATTTTTCGTGATAGCAGTGCTGCCTCTCTTGGTTGTTTTATGCTCCCCCTAGGTATAAATTATGCTCTTCATGCTGAATTAGTGGGTGTCCTTATAGCCATTGAGGTGGCTTACCGCAAGGGCTGGCACCGTTTATGGATTGAAAGTGACTCTCATCTGGCTGTTATGGCGTTCTCCTCTCATACCATTGTGCCTTGGAATATCCGTACTCGCTGGCTTAACTGCATGGTTCTTCTCAAATCCATGATCAACTTCATTTGTACTCATATTTATAGGGAAGGGAATCATTGTGCTGATAACCTTGCGTTTCATGGGGTTTCTCTGTCAGGGTTTCAGTGGTGGAACTCTATTCCCTCATTTATCAGGGATGATTTTCACCGTAATAGGGTTGGTCTTCCTTATTTTTTGTTCAAGCATTAATTTTGTTAGCCAGGGTTTTGGTTTATGTCCCCCCTTGTTTGTTTGTATTTTTTTTGTTTTTTAATGAAATCGGGGGGAGTACTCTTTCCTTCTAGATATTTTTAATGAAATCTGGCTGTTTTGATTGGTTTTTTTATGTTTATTTTGACAATTTGATATTTCGATTGGTTGATGGTATATTCAAAATTACATTGATATAATGCCTTAAGTCAGAAAGTGTAAAGTTAGACAATTCTTCCCCTTTCAAGTCATTACATTGTGAAATCTTATTATATTTCTCATCCAATCTCATTGCGATACGTGACACAAACTCAAAAAGTAAATTTGTACTACCGGAATAACTTTATAATTGATTCTTTCCGGAATAAATTGCAATACGTTCTCCACTTCTCCTCTAGAAGTTTGATTTTTAGACATTTATCTATCTCCTAAATCGCTTTGTAGGGTTCATATCAACTTGCAATACGTCCATCTTCATTAATCAACTTGACTTTACTTATAAAGCCTTAGTCAATGGTCCCATATCTCCTTTCTATGGGCATAAGTTCGACGCGAGTCTGACTTAGAGTACTAATGAATTTTTTAGTAATTGTTACTAAATTGGCATAATAGTTATTTTTCCATCAATAAAAAAATTCGGTAACCACACAAACACTAAGTTGTGGTTAGTAATGTACTAACAATTGGATTGTTGTATAATGATTAGTAGCATATAGTAACCACACAAACACTAAATTGTGGTTAGTATATACTAATCATTGGAGTGTTGTATAATGGTCACCAAAAAATTTAGTAATTATTACTAAGTTTCAAGAGAACATGTGAACATTCTCAAATTTCCTCCGCTGACAGTGAGAATAATTTACCTACCTGCACTTTTTTCATTCCTAAATATTGCTACAAAAGAAATAGCCAACAGTGAAGAATTAATCGATTTAAAAAAGATAAAAATGTTCTAAAAGACTAAATTATTTTTAACTAAAAAAATTAACATAAAATCATTTTTAATAAAATAATTGAATTTAATTTACTAAAAAATATCTAAATTTGTTTTTGTTCGATTCTGGAAACCGAGTCGAGGTAGTTTGCAAGAATGCCGAGACAAGTAGTCGGAATTGCTTCTTATGGAGGTTCTGCCGCACTGCTCTGACGATGGGGGTGGCTATACCTGCACACACTCCAATGCTTAAGTCAGATCGATGCATCAGATACACATTGATTACTGCCCCATTCTCATTCCTCTATACTGACTTAAGCATTGAAGTGTGAGCGACCATCACCAGAGCAGCGCGGCAGAGCGACCATCATAAGCAGTTCCGACTACTCGTCTCGGACTTCGTGCAATCCACCTCTGCCCAATTTCTAGGAAAAACTAGTTTTACTTAATTTCTATTATTATTTTAATTGAACTTAAATAATTGGTACAACTAAATATTATTAATTTTATTCAACTTTTGCATTGAATCAATTAAATATTACTTTTTAAAAATTAAATGAAATTATTAGTTAAATTTATTAAATTATTTAATTATAGAAACACAATTTTAAAATGGCTAAAAACAATTTGGAACAGCAAAACAATCTTTTTGTTAAAAAAAGAGCCTTTTGTATAGCCTGGTTTAGGCTCTGTTTGGCAATGCCAAACCGCTAGCTTATAGCGGATGAGCCTTTTGTATGTGTTTGGCAATAGTAGCTTATACCGTTTTTTTGAAACGCTATTTGAAGTAGCGTTTGAGTTTATAGTTTATAGTGTTGGAATTTTTCATACACAGCACACACACTCACAAACGCACTGAGAGAGAGGGAAGAAGATGTAACTGAAATTTAGTTAAAAGTAAAACTGAAATCAGTGTTGTTATTGCATCACTGTGAATGTTGCTTATATACTCAGTCCATGTAAGCATGCTGAGTCAGCAAACAATAGTAAACATACAACTGAATAAAAGTGTAATTTTCGACTCCCTCACTTTGACTGATCAGTTCTGTGAGTTGAACTAGCAGGTGTCGAACTAGCCAGTTTTGTGAGTCGAACTAGCAGGTGTCGAACTAGCTTACTTATTTAACATAGTCGAACTAGCAGGTGTAAAACTAGCTTACTTATTTAACACACCCCCTTAAGCTAGTTTCTATCACAAACAAACAACAACAAAATACAGCAAAATCTATCTAAGTAAACTTATTACAATCAACCACATTCAGCATGCTCCTTAGCCTTTTGAATGTCTCTGCCTTCACTGCCTTGGTGAACAAATCTGCTACCTGCATATCTGATCTGCAGTAGCTGGGTGTGATGTTCTAGGCCTGCCCATAACTCTGCTAATCAGTCCTACACTTAAACTGAGGTCAGGTCTGGTGTTGCAGAGATATCTCAGTGCCCCAACCACCTGTCTGAACTCTGTAGCATCCACCTCTAGTTCATCAGCATCTTTGTCGAACCATAGCACTGCCTCTGCTGGTGTTTCGACACTGTTGCAGTGTAGGATATTGAACCTGTGCAGTATATCAGAAGCATACTTCTTTTGTGACAGCAGCATACCATCATCAGTACTTTCAAATTCAATTCCTAGGAAATAAGAGATCTCTCCTAGGTGTGTCATTTCAAAAGTATTCATCATTCTCTTCTTGAACTCAGCCACCTTGGCTTCATTGTTTCCAGTAACCAACAAATCATCAACATAGAGGCATAGGATTATCACATTTCCACCATCTGACTTCACATACACCCCATGCTCAGAAATACATCTCACATACCCCTAGTTGATCAAACTCTTCTCTATCTTCTTGTTCCAAGCTCGTGGAGCTTGTTTTAGGCAATACAATGCCTTTCTCAATTTCAAGACTTTGTTCGCACTTCCTTGTTTCACAAAACCTGCTGGTTGTTCGACAGAAACTTCCTCTTCCAATTCTCCATTTAAGAAGGCAGATTTTACATCAAGTTGATGTATCTTCCACCCTTGCATACTTGCATGAGCTGTAACACCCTAAATATTTAATTAATTCATTTAATTAAGTATTTAGGTATTTCCTTTATTTAATTGAGTTTTAATTATTTGTTAGAAGTGTTTTAATTAATTTTGGTGGTATTAGGAGGGAGTGGAGGCGCCACTTGCATGACTTGGGCTTAAGTGAAAAGCCCAAGCCCATGATCCACAATGTATGCGAAGTGGTTAGGTTGTTGGGGGCTAGGGTTTTGTGGCCAATTACGAAATTTTGGAGACAAGAGAGAAAAGAAAGAGAGGAGCGTGAGAAAGAGAGAGAAAGAGGCGGCCAAGAGGAGAAGGAGAAGAGGAAATTCGAAGAGCAAGGAGAGAAGAGATCTCCATCGTAGCTGAGGTTCTGTTGGTGATTGCATCCTAGGGCATCGAATTCTTCTTCTTGAAAAGGTTAGGGGAGCTCTATCATTCTATCTAATAGATCACATGATGGGTCCTAGATCTAGGGTTAGACTAGATTTCTTGATGTCTTCTTGATAGGTTGTTGATGTTGATCTTTATATATATATATATATATATATATATATATATATATATATATATATATATATATATGTGAATTGATGTGTTCCTTATAGATGGTTGATGTTGATCTTTACATATATATATATATATATATATATATATATATATATATATATATATATATATATTTATTCACATATATATATATATATATATATATATATATGCGAATTGATGCATGCCATGAAATTATTGATGTGTTCTTGATAGGTTATTGATGTTGATTTCATGATATGCGAATTGTTGGAATATGTATATATATATGTTGATTTCTTGATGTGTTCTTGATTTGCGAATTTTGGTATGTGGGAGTGTTGGAGTTTTTCGTAAATTTGGTGAGTGTGTGCCTAGGGCGCCAAGGTGATGTGATGATAGTGCTCAAAGGAATTTTGTTAATTGATTAAACTAAGTGTTATTTTGAGTATTGAAAAATATAAGATTTTGATGAGTTAAATTGCTAAAAATCAGTTTTAGGTGTTTTGGAAAGTTGCTGGAAAATTGGTGATTTTTGGTTGCTGCAAGGGCGCCTAAGGCGCCTTGTGTGTGTTGCTGTGTGTTGCCATATTCCTGTGTGGCTGGGCGCTGGGTGCCAGCGCTGGGCGCTGAGCGCCCATGCGCGTGTGTGTGTGCTGCGCCAAGGCGCTGGGCGCCAGGCGCTGGGCGCTGAGCGCCCGTATGTGTTGCGTTGTGTGCGTGTGTGCGCGCCTGGGCGCTGGGCGCCTGTGGCGTGTGCGGGTGTGCGTGTGTGCGCGCCAGGGCGCTGGGCGCCAGTGCGCGTGTTGCCTGGTTACCTGGGCGCCTAAGGCGCCTATTTTCAGAATGTTGCTTGATTTTTCCCAAACTTATTTTTAGCATAACTTTTTACGTTTTCTATCTATGGGTCCAATTTTTAAAATGAAAAATTGTTATTTTCTGATTGTTTGTGGGCGCCCAAGTGGCCGTCCCCGGTGATCGTCCCAGTGACATTGAAAAATGATATGGAGCTCTTTAAAAATCCCTTTTTGGTGTATAAACAACAGTTTTAACGTGGTAGTGTCAAAAATGATGATTTTGATGAGGATGCCCTTGGTGGCTAGTCAAATGACTGTTTTGCCCCTAGTGGCCAAAGTTGATGATAATGATGTGTAAATGACGAGGATGCCCTTGGTGGCTAGTCAAATGACGTTTTTTCCCTCAGTGGCTATTATTTGAGTTGATTGATATTTATGTGTAAGTGACGATGAAAACCCAGTGACGTTTGAGGCCCGAAGGGCTAAGTGATGTTAAGGTCTAAATGGCCAAGTGACGTTGTGTGCTGATTATGAATTTGACAGGTGCTGTGCTCTTTGCGAGCAAACCGGTAAGTGACGGGTCACATAGTTGACTATGATTTGAATAATTGTGTGTTTGTGTATTGTGAGTGGTGCATGTCATAGTGTCTCATGCCCATATGCATAAACCCAGTGACGTTTTTGAGGCCTGAGTGGCTAAGTGATGATGAGGCCTTAAGGGCTAAGTGACGTTTGTGAAAAGGTACCTCATGCATATGCCCGCGAGTGGGTTGCATTTCATAAGCCTACATGACACGAGATGAGTTATTGTAAGTGATGTGAATGATGACTGTGATGTGGATATTTAGTGTTTTGGATGCTGATTGTTCTAGTGCGTAGCCTATGATTAGTACTTATCATATTTTCTATTATATGGATTGAAATGATGCTCACCCTTTCCTGTTTGAATGTTACCCCCGTATTGGTAACGTGCAGGTGATTCCCAGTGAATGCCTTAGCTTCACTTCTTGAGTCGAGTCGTCATGCTCTGATACGTAGCAGTCAGGGGGGGAAACGAACTCGACATTTATTAATGATTATTTTGGTTGTTATGTCCATGTGGACTCTTCTGTTATGTTTTATTATTTTCCGCTGCGTAGTTGGTTTTGTTATGTTGAGTTTTATAAGCGACGTTAAATTGAGGCTTGAGATTCTTTATTTGTGACGTGCTACGTGAATGCATGATTACTGAGTTGAACTGTTTTAAAATTGACAAGTGACGTTTTATTGAAGTATGTGTAACATTCCCTATGAACGCAATTTTTAAACTCTGATTTTTATAAACAAAGTGATGGGTAGAAAGGGGTGTTACATTAGTGGTATCAGAGCAGTTCGGTCTGTCCGGCCAATGTCCTGTCATAGTGTCTTATGACAATAGATTAGTTCTGAATCTTTGATTGTGCTGAAGTGATAGTTCATAATGGCTGGGAGGAACGACGCTGCTCTTGCTGCTGCATTGCAAGCTATGGCTCAGGCTGTGCAGGGTCAGCAGAATGCTGGAGATAATGCTGGTTTTCGGAGTCTGACTACCTTTCAGAGAGAGAATCCGTCCACCTTTAAGGGAAAATATGATCCAGATGGTGCTATGGCTTGGTTGAAGGAGATCGAGAGGATTTTCAGGGGTGATGGACTGTACTGTTGAGCAGAAGGTCCGTTTTGGTACCCACATGTTAGCCGAGGAGGCCGACGACTGGTGGTTGGCTACTAGGCAGAGGTTAGAGGCTGTGCAGGAAGAGATTACTTGGGAGGTATTCAGCAGGGAATTTCTGAGAAAATATTTTCCTGAAGACGTCCGAGGGAAGAAAGAGATAGAGTTTTTGGAGCTGAAGCAGGGTGGTATGTCTGTGACTGCCTATGCGGCAAAATTTGTGGAATTAGCAAAATTTTATCCACACTACAGTGAGGCTACAGCTGAATTTTCAAAATGCATCAAATTTGAGAATGGGTTAAGGCCTGATATTAAAAAGGCCATTGGTTTTCAGAAGATTCGTGTGTTCGCAGATCTGGTTGACAGTTGCAGAATCTTCGAGGAGGACAGTACTGCTCATTACAAAGCTACTTCTGAGAAAAAGGGCAAGTTTCAGAGTCGAAGCAAGCCGTACGAGGTTCCTGCGGGTAAGGGTTATCAGAGGGCTGCTGGAGGTAAGGGTTCTAGTGCGGGAGATGCTCCTGCTAGCATTGTGTGTTATAAGTGTGGCAAGCCTGACCACAAGAGTACTACATGCAGGTCTGATGAAAGGAATTGCTACCGTTGTGGTAAAAAGGGTCATATGGCAGCCGAGTGTAAGGTCAAGGATGTGGTGTGTTTCAACTGTGGTGAGTCTGGGCATATCAGTACAAAGTGTACAAAGCCGAAAAAGGAAAGGTCTACTGGGAAGGTATTTGCATTGGCAGGAGAGGAGCCTGATGATGATGATGGTCTGATTAGAGGTACGTGTTTTATTAATGGTACTTCTCTGAAATCTCTTATTGATACTGGTGCTACCCATTGTTTTATATCTGTTGATTGCTGTAAAAGATTGGGTCTTGTTTTATCTGCTATGTGTGGGGATATGGTTGACGATACTCCTGCGAAGGGGTCGGTGATTACGTCCCAGGTGTGTTCTCAGTGTCCCGTGTAACACCCCTTTTCTACCCCTTAGTTTACACGTCATTACCAGAGTAAAATAAAATTGTTTTCAAAATATTAATTCAACGGATAGAAAGGAAATGTCACATCGTCATAAAGAAACTCATCGTTTGCACTCAAACACACCGTACATCGTCAACAAAATCGTTAAACAGTTAATTAATAAATTAACGCATTCCAACCACGCCCCCTAGGTGCTACAGTATCAGAGAGCGACTCGACAGACATCCCACAGCTAATAAGGAAGGCAGCAGGACCTTCACTCGCGGTTACCTGCAGCGTTGCCACAATAGAGCAACATTCCAAGCAGAAGGGTGAGCTCAATTCAATCCATATAATAAATCACATGATAAGCAATAAGTCAAATCACAGCATTAAAGCAACCACATCGCAAATCATCAATCACGTCGTTACAATAATTCATCACAATGTCATGCTACTATATGAGATGCAACCCCCACCAGGGCATATGCATGATGGTACCATATTCGTCACAATTAAGAGGCCGAAGCCTATTCTTCACAGGAGGCCGAAGCCTATTCTTCACAAGAGGCCGAAGCCTATTCTTCACAAGAGGCCGAAGCCTATTCTTCACATTATGCACATGCTATGAGACTCTATATACACATGTGCATTTCATCAAAACACTCACCTGGAGTACTCATCATCATCATCATCAAAATATTGACCACTAAGGGCAACAACGTCATTTAATTAGCCACTAAGGGCATCCTCGTCCTAATCATCACCATCACATCATCATCAAAAATATTGACCACTAAGGGCAAAAGCGTAAATTAACTAGCCACTAAGGGCATCATCGTCATAATCATCCATAATCTCATCTTCATCAAAATATTGGCCACTAAGGGCAAAAGCGTCATTTAACTAACCACTAAGGGCATCATTGTCATAATCATCCATTTTGATACTAAAACGTTAAAACTGTTGGCTGTGCGAAAAAAAGAATTTTTAAAGAACTCAACAGGGCTTCACAACGTCCTGGGAGGACCACCGGGGATAGCCTCTTGGGCGCCCAGAAAACACCAGCAAATAATAAATTTTTATTCTAAAAATATGACACACAGGTAGACGACCGAAAAAGCTTCCCAACGCTTTTTGAAACGTTTAAAACGGATGCCCGAGTCAAAAGATATAGCGAAAACAGTTTTATTAAAAATTGGGAACACACACGGGCGCCATGCGCCCAGGACAGCAACACGCGCACTGGCGCGCCACACACAGGGATCCGGCGCCCAGAAACTGGCGCAGCTTAAACAAGTTTGATTTCAGAAATTTGACTCAACTTTGAAAACTCATAACTTGAGCTACACAACTCCAAATCGAACGAAACCAGTGCCAAAACGACCGGCTTTAAGTCTATTTTCAAAAACAATCAGCCACATAATTTTTGGATCAACAAAACAATACCAGTTTTAGAAAAACCGAACAGTGTCCAGAATGCACACATATGGCGCCCAAGGCGCCTAGGGGTTACAAAATCTTATTTCTCGTCAATTAAATTACTAATTCAACACCAAAATTCACTTACCAATATGAACATCAAATTACCACGGTCATCTCCAATTATCACCAATCACAATACCATCAAAACATTAATCAAACACTTGGCATACAAATCACAAATCTTCAACAACAAGACATCATATGGCAAGGGCTTATTCCAATCATCATAACACGACATCAATTTCAGATTTATGGCACTATAATTCCTACTCCCACATAACCCCCTTCATATAAATCCATTAGATAAAGGAACCCCACCCTTACAACCTATCATGAATATCTATTATATAGAAAGATAGAACTCCCCTTACCTTAATTTACCGAAGACAAAACCCTCTTGACTGGAACCACCAAGAACCACCGCAACAAGCTAGATCCCTCCCTTTCCCCTATGAAACTTGCGAAATCCTTCTTGTCTTCTCTCATGGTGCGTCGCTCATAGCTTAAGCCCTCACGGCTCTCTTCCTTGTTTTTCACCAAATGAGCTAAAAACCCAAAAACTTGGTTTATATATGCGCTTATGTTTGTTGGGTCATGGGTCATGGGCTTTCTCTCCACTTAAGCCCTAATTTAATTAGTTGGTGCCACCAATTTCCTAATACCACACCTCCACTTAATTAATTAATATAATTTCTCAATAATCTAATTATATCAACTAAATAAATTAAATACCTAAATACTTAATTAAATAAATTAATTAAATATTTAGGGTGTTACATCCCGTGTCGATCTTCGGCAGGGACTTTATTGTGAATTTTGTCTGCTTGCCGTTGAGAGGTCTGGATGTAATCTTAGGCATGGACTGGTTAGAGAATAATCACGTTCATATCAACTGTCGTAGCAAGTCAGTTAGTTTCGGTGAAGAAAGTTCTGTTTTGATATCTGCTGGTCAGTTGAAGAAGTTGAAGAAAGAAGGAGTCCAGTTATTTGCGTTGATGGCTTCGTTGTCTGCTGAGAGTCAGGCTGTTATTGGAGAACTGGAAGTGGTACGCGAGTTTCCTGAAGTTTTTCCTGATGAAATTCCGGGTGTGCCACCAGAAAGAGAAGTTGAGTTTTCGATTGATCTTGTACCTGGTACGAGGCCTGTGTCTATGGCACCGTACAGGATGTCGGCGTCGGAATTGTCTGAGTTAAAGACGCAACTTGAAGAATTGCTTGAGAAAAAGTTTGTGAGACCGAGTGTGTCACCGTGGGGAGCTCCGGTATTGTTAGTGAAGAAGAAAGATGGGAGCATGAGGTTATGTGTGGACTATCGTCAGTTGAATAAGGTAACTATCAAGAATAAGTATCCGCTTCCGAGGATCGATGATCTGATGGATCAGTTAGTGGGTGCCCGTGTTTTCAGCAAAATTGATTTGAGGTCCGGATATCATCAGATTAAAGTAAAGGATGAGGATGTTCAGAAAACAGCGTTCAGGACAAGGTATGGGCATTATGAATATTCAGTGATGCCGTTCGGTGTGACCAATGCTCCTGGTGTATTTATGGAATATATGAACCGTATTTTCCATAATTACCTAGATGGGTTTGTGGTGATCTTCATAGATGATATTCTAGTTTATTCTAAGTCAGAGGAAGAGCATGCTGAGCACCTGAAGTCAGTGTTGGAAGTTTTAAAAGAGAAAAAGCTGTACGCTAAGTTATCGAAGTGTGAGTTCTGGCTGAAAGAGGTGAGTTTCCTTGGGCACGTGATTTCTGGTAATGGTATTGCGGTTGATCCGGCAAAAGTAGAAGCAGTGTTGGAGTGGGAGTCTCTGAAGTCCGTAACAGAGATTAGAAGCTTTTTGGGTTTGGCTGGGTACTACAGGAGGTTCATCGAGGGTTTTTCCAAGTTGGCCCTTCCGTTGACTCAGTTGACTTGCAAGGGTAAAGTTTTTGTTTGGGATGCCCGGTGTGAGGAAAGTTTTATGGAACTGAAAAAGAGATTGACGACGTCGCCTGTTTTGACGTTGCCTAATCCAGAGGAACCGTTCGTTGTATATTGTGACGCTTCAAAGATGGGTCTCGGTGGAGTGTTGATGCAAGATGGGAAAGTCGTTGCGTATGCGTCGAGGCAGTTGCGGGTTCATGAGAAAAATTACCCTACGCATGATTTGGAATTGGCTGCTGTGGTATTTGTGCTCAAGATTTGGAGGCACTACCTTTATGGTTCGAGGTTCGAAGTGTTCAGTGATCATAAGAGTTTAAAGTATCTGTTCGATCAGAAAGAGTTGAATATGAGACAGCGTCAGTGGTTGGAGCTCTTGAAGGATTATGACTTTGGTTTGAATTATCATCCCGGCAAAGCTAATGTCGTGGCTGATGCTTTAAGCAGAAAGTCTTTGCATATGTCGGCAATGATGGTGAAAGAATTAGAGCTGATCGAGGAATTCAGGGATTTGAGTTTGGTTTGTAAAATGACACCTCGCAGTGTCAAGCTGGGGATGTTAAGGATCGATAATGATTTCCTGGGCAGCATCAAGGAAGCTCAGAAGACAGATGTCAAGTTAGTGGATTTAATTAATGGGGTCGGTTGTAACACCCCGAAATTAATTAAATAGTTATTTAGTATTTATTTAATTAATTAAATAGGAGTTGGTGATAGAAATAATAATAATAATAATAATAATAATAATAATAATAATAATAATAATAATAATAATAATAATAATAATAATAATAATAATGATGATAATAATAATAATAATATTGGGTGGTTTTAAATATTTAGAGGGTGGTGATATTTAATTATTTAAATGGGCTTAAGTGGATGGAGGCCCGCGATCCAGGCCCAGGAGTTGACCTAGGCGCATGTGACTAGGGGTTGGGGGGAGGCGCCTCACTTGAGAAAAAGAAAGAGAGGAGCGTGAGAGAAAGAAAAGAGAAAAACGTGAAAGAGAGGAAAAGAAAGAAAACGCGAAGGAGAGAAAGAAAGAGAAGGAAAAATAGCGCAAGGGAGAGGAGAGGAGAAGAGAGAGGCGCAAATCCCAAGGAGGAGGAGAGGAGCTCAGTTGCTGTGGTTACTCGGTGTGCACGTGGAGGGGTCCCTGTCTTCGGTGAAACTAAGGTAAGGGTGGGTCTTGCCTTATAATAGGGAATATAATGGGATGTATGTAGGGGTTAGGTCTTATGTTCTGTTTTACCTTGATTTTATGTTATTGATGATTATATGTGTATGTGGTTGTCAATTGTTGCTCATTGATATGACCTGTGAAATTGTGCTCTGTATGTTGAATTTGAGTTGCCTGCTAAGTGCTCGAATAATTGCGTAAACGATGTATTTTTGAACATATTATATAATTTGGTGTTGTTGATGAGATTGATGCATGATTTGATTGGTTGTGTTGCTCGAAACTGTAATCTGATGTGTTATGGGCGCATTGGGCGCCATATGAGCAGGTGATGTCTTGGGTGAATTTTGGTGTCTAAGTGTTGTAGGCACATAGGGTGCCATAGTATTGATGTTGATAATGAGTAAAAAAATGATTTTGATGATGTGAATAAAGTTTGATTTTGGTGGTTGGAATTTTGGGTGTGTCAAAAAGTATATTTTGATGTTTTGAAATTGGCAAAAGTTGGTTTTTAGGTGTTTTGATGTTGCTGGAAAACTGGCGGTGTTGCGCAGGATTTTGCCTCTGCGCCAGTTTTTGTGTGCTGTGTTGCGCAGAATGTTGCCTCTGCGCCAGTTTTTATGTCTGGCTGTGTTGCGCAGGATGTTGCCTCTGCGCCAGTTTTTGTGTGCTGTGTTGCGCAGAATGTTGCCTCTGCGCCAGTTTTTATGTCTGGTTGTGTTGCCCAGGATGTTGCCTCTGCGCCAGTTTTTGTGAGCTGTGTTGCGCAGAATGTTGCCTCTGCGCCAGTTTTTATGTCTGGCTGTGTTGCGCAGGATGTTGCCTCTGCGCCAGTTTTTGTGTGCTGTGTTGCGCAGAATGTTGCCTCTGCGCCAGTTTTTGTGTCTGGGTGTGTTGCGCAGGATGTTGCCTCTGCGCCAGTTTTCAGCAGTGTTGTCTAATTTTTCCCAAACTTGTTTTTAACGTAACTTTTGACTCGGGTGTCCGTTTTAGGTGGTTCAAAGTGCGTTACGACGCTCATTTAATTGTCTATCTGTTTGTCCAGGCCAAAACCAAAACTTAATATTTTTCCCCGGTCGTTTCTGAAAGTCCCAAGTGACTGTGTACTAGTTGTTGTTTGGATTGGAAATCGCTACTGTTCCTTTTAAATAAAATGTTGGTGTTCTTCATGAGACTAAGGTACTGTTCCTTGTATTTTTAAATGGCGTTGTCACGGTGAAAGTAATGTGTTGTGTAACAGTGTGGTATGCAAATATATATATATATATATATATATATATATATATATATATATATATATATATATATGGTGTATATTATTATTGGTGAATGGGGTCTGTGATCCTCTTTTGGGTGTTGGTGAACAAACAAACTGTTGGTGAATATGCTATGGCATACTTTTATTTGGTGATTCTGGTGTGTGATGCATTGTCATGGTGTCGCATAATCATATGCATGATTTTTGGTGAAAAGGCTTCGGCCTCGGGCTTCGGCCTTATTATAAATTTTGGTGAATGCCCTCAAGGCTCATTTTTGGTGATGGATCCACATGCATATGCCCGTGGAGTTTTGGGTTGCATCTCATACATTAAACATACAGTTGGTGAATGTTTTGGTGATTATTTATTTGGTGATTGTTTGGTGATTACTTTTATTTGGTGATTGTTTGGTGAATATTTAGTTGGTGATGAATTGGTGATTAATTTCGGTTGACTGAACTGGTGATTAAAGTGAATATTGCTGTAATTGATGTAGTCCTGTATCTGTACATACTACTCCTTATGTACTTTATTATAGGGTTTGAGACTCACCCCTTTTTGTTGATTTTTACTTTACAGGTAACCGTACTTGAAGGCTTTGACCTTCATTCCCTTGAGTTCGAGTCGCTCTGATACGTAGCACCTGGGGGGCGTCTTATTAGATAGTGATTTTGTCTTGTACGACTTGTTGGATTTTATTTTAACGTTGTAACTGTATTTTTGAGTAATGGCCCGCCCATGATGCCACGTAATGATTTTAATTTAAGTTAAACAATTGACGTGTTTTTGAAGTAAATGTAGCATTCCGTTTCGAAAAAAAATAATAATAATTTGTGCACTCTGATAATTGTTATAAATGAAAGGGGTAGAAACGGGTGTTACATAGTGGTATCAGAGCAATGGTTGGTCCGTCCGGCCAAGTCGTCGAGTCGTTGTGTCAGTGTGCGACCAACTGTTGTATTGTTATTCTGACTGTTGTTTGCTTCTGTAGCGTTAAGTTGTGATGGCGGGAAGAAATGATGTTGCTCTTGCTGCTGCTCTGGAAGCAATGGCTCAGGCTGTAGGAAATCAACAGGTTGCTACTGATGCTGGTGCTCGCAATTTGGCCACGTTCCAAAGGGAGCATCCACCCACTTTCAAGGGTCGGTATGATCCTGATGGGGCTCTGGCATGGTTGAAGGAAATTGAGAGAATTTTTCGGGTTATGGACTGCACGGCTGCTCAGAGAGTCCGTTTTGGTATGCACATGCTAGCTGAGGAAGCCGATGATTGGTGGCTTGAGTCTATGCAGAGGTTGGAAGCTACTGGTGAGGAGATCACGTGGGATGTTTTTAAGAGGGAGTTTACAAGGAAATACTATCCAGAGGATGTGAGAGGCAAGAAGGAGATTGAATTTCTGGAATTGAAGCAAGGGAACAAGTCTGTGGCCGATTATGCGGCGAAGTTTGTGGAATTAGCTAAGTTCTACCCTCATTATAGTAATGATGCTAATTCTGAATTTTCGAAGTGTATTAAGTTTGAGAATGGACTGAGGCACTGTAACACCCCGAAATTAATTAAATAGTTATTTAGTATTTAGTTAATTAAATTAATTAGGAGTTGGTGATAGAAATAATAATAATAATAATAATGATGATAATAATAATAATAGTATTGGGTGGTTTTAGTTATTAATATATTATTTTATTTATCTGAAGGGGGTGGTGTTGGTACTTCGGAGGTGTTATGTGTAACACCCCTTTTCTAATAACTTTACTTTTAAATAAAATCAGAGTCTTTTTTTTTTTTTTTTTTTTTGAAAATAATTCAAGCGAGTGCTACATTTACTTCATAAATAACAAGATACATAACACCATGGGAAAAATGTTTAGTTCGCATCAACTAAAACCAATCACCATCAGCAGCGGAATAAATATGAGTTCTAAAATTTAAAACCAATACATCACCAATCAAATCTAACAGTTTAGGAAAAATAATGCATAAACATAGGACACCCCCCCCCTGGTGCTACGTATCAGAGCGTGACACTTCCTACCAGACGAAGGCATAAAGGAATCCTTCACTCGTTATTACCTGCACGTTGCCGACATAAGAAGCAACATAAAGGCAGTAGGGTGAGTCTCTTTTCATAATTAATAACATATGGGAATTACGCAATGCATAGGAAAAAGGAAACCAGGCACACCAATTCACAACAATGGAACAATCACATCAACATTCTATTTCCAAACAGCACTACACAATATATGATTATGCATGTAATGCAACCCAAACTCCACGGGTACATGCATGTCGGATCCGTCACCAAATACAAGTAGGCCGTCGCCTCTGCTCACCAAATAAAATTAGGCCGTAGCCTCTGCTCACCAATAATGCACATGCTTCATGAGGTGTTATGGAGAATGCATCACAACACACCACAAATCAATCAATTCACCATTTTAAATTCTAATCTCACCATAGTGCATTATTTAACTCACCAAATTAAAATCAGGCCGAAGCCTCTGCTCACCAATCTCACCTCATCATCACTCACCATTTCAGCTCACCACCCACACCAACACCAATTCAAATAGACCAACTCAGGACATTGACACGACATAGGGAAATGGATAAAAATAGCCATTTGGACACTTGAACACCTTCAGCCAGGAACACCAGTAAAAATAATTTATTTTTGCATAAAATTGAGACCATTGAATAGACACTGAAATTAGCTTCGAAACGCATTTTGAACCGTTAAATTTGGATAACCGAGTCAAAAGTTACGTTAAAAACAAAAAGGAAAAATATTTAGACATCCTGGAAACTGGCGCATGGGCGCTGGGCGCCCAGGGGCAACACAGCGCTTGGCGCATGGGCGCTTGGCGCCCAGGAGAGGCAACACGCACAGGCGCATGGGCGCTTGGTGTAACACCCGTTTCTACCCCTTTCATTTATAACAATTATCAGAGTGCACGAATTATTTATTATTTTTTTTTTGAAACGGAATGCTACAATTACTTCAAAAACACGTCATTTGTTTAACTTAAATTAAAATCATTACGTGGCATCATGGGCGGGCCATTACTCAAAAATACGGTTACAACGTTAAAATAAAATCCAACAAGTCGTACAAGACAAAATCACTATCTAATAAGACGCCCCCCAGGTGCTACGTATCAGAGCGACTCGAACTCAAGGAATGAAGGTCAAGGCCTTCCAGTACGGTTACCTGTAAGGTAAAAATCAACAAAAAGGGGTGAGTCTCAAACCCTATAATAAAGTACATAAGGAGTAGTATGTACAGATATAGGACAACATCAATCACAGCAATATTCACTTTAATCACCAGTTCAGTCAATCGAAATTAATCACCATTTCATCAATAACTAAATATTCACCAAACAATCACCAAATAAAAGTATTCACCAACAATCACCAATTGAAAGTATTCACCAACAATCACCAATTAAAAGTATTCACCAACAATCACCAAATAACTAATCACCAAAGATTCGCCAACTGTATGTTTAATGTATGAGATGCAACCCAAAACTCCACTGGGCATATGCGTGTGGATCCATTCACCAAAAATGAGCCTTGAGGGCATTCACCAAAATTTATAATAAGGCCGAAGCCCGAGGCCGAAGCCTATTCACCAAAAATGATGCATATGATTATGCGACACCATGACAATGCAGCACACACCAGATTCACCAAATAAAAGTATGCCACAGCATATTCACCAACAGTTTGTTTATTCACCAACACCCAAAAGAGAATCACAGACCCCATTCACCAATAATAATATACACCATATATATATATATATATTTATTTGCATACCACACTGTTACACAGAACACTACTTTCACAGTGACAACACCATTTCAAAATACAAGGATCAGTACCTTAGTCTCATGAAGAACACCAACATTTTATTTAAAAGGAACAGTAGCAATTTCCAAACCAAACAACAACTAGTACACAGTCACTTGGGACTTTTAGAAAACGACCGGGGAAAAATATTAAGTTTTGGTTTTGGCCTGGACAAACAGATAGACAAATAAATAAGCGTCGTAACGCATTTTGAAACACCTAAAACGGACACCCGAGTCAAAAGTTACGTTAAAAACAAATTTAGGAAAAATTAGGCAACACTGCTGGAAACTGGCGCCTTAGGCGCCCAGCGCCTAGGCAACACTGCGCATCCGCGCGCACAACAGGCGCCCAGCGCCCAGGCGCGCGCCACACACACACGCGCACGCAAGCAGGCGCCCAGCGCCCAGCGCGCAACACAGCGCACGCACAACAGGCGCCCAGCGCCCAGGCGCGCGCCACACTTGCCCAGCACACACACACAGCGCCCTTGGCGCCCAGCACAGGGCGCCTGGCACCCAGCACACTGCCAAAACCAGATTTTTACACAAATTCAGCCCAAACATCAATTTTTCTCAATTTTAAAACATCAAAATTATATTTCTTTTTCACCATCTAAAATCCTCACTCACCCCAAAAATCAATTTTATTTGAAATCACCAAAACCATATGGACAACCATCATCACCATCACCATTGCGCCTATACACACACCCACCCACACCAAAGCATCACCAACACACACTGACTTGGCACTTGGCACACAAACATATCATAAGATGCACTTAGCACATGGCACACCAACACAACACAAAATACACTTAGCCAAAACACAATAATGTGGCACGGGGCGCCTAGCACGAGGGCGCCTACTTCCATGACCAAAATTCCGACAACGTCAATACTTGGCACGGGGCACCCCACTCAAGGGCGCCTAATTCCGCACCTAGACAACAAATTTCCAGCAACACTAAAAATACCACAATGGCGCCTTATGCGCCTATAACACCCAAAACATCAAATTCACCAACAACAACACATGAGTACCAAGTGCTCAATCATCACCAACTATTTCAAACATCACAAAATTACTCCAAACTCAATGAATTCAGCCCAACATCATCGTTTATACATTTATTCGAGCACTTAGTACGCAATTCGAAATTCATCATAGAGAGCAACAAATCGCATATCATCACAATGAGCAACAATTGAACAACAACATACTCATATATCATAAACAACATAAAAAGTCAATTTAAACAGGACATAGGACCTAACCCCTACATACATCCCATTATGCTCCCTATTATAAGGCAAGACCCACCCTTACCTTAGTTTCACCGAAGACAGAGACCCCTCCACGTGCACACCGAGTAACCACAGCAACTGAGCTCCTCTCCTCTCCTATGGAAGTCGCGCCCCTCTCTTCTTCTTTCTTCTCCCTTAGTGCCGTTCTTCTCTTTTCTTTTTCTCTTCTCACGCTCTCTCCTTTCTCTTCTCTCAACTCACGCTTTCTTTTCTTTTTTCACAAATGAGGCGCCACTTCACTAACCTAGCGCCTAGCAGCTCAAGTCAACGGGCTTGGGCTTGGCGCACTGGGCCAATCATAAGACCTCCGAAGTACCAACACCACCCCCTTCAGATAAATAAAATAATATATTAATAAATAAAACCACCCAATATTATTATTATTATTATTATCATCATTATTATTATTATTATTATTATTATTATTTCTATCACCAACTCCTATTTAATTTAATTAACTAAATACTAAATAACTATTTAATTAATTTCGGGGTGTTACAACTCTCCCCCACTTAGATTATTTTCGTCCTCGAAAATTCGCATCAACATCTCCTTAACTCACCGGCTGGCTACGACAATTGACATCCTCACGGTTATGCTCTAACTAGTCCGTACCCACAATTACAATTAATTCACCCAACGACAAACAACAAAACTCGCAACAAGGTCTATGTCGAAGATCGACAAGGAACACAAAGAACACACCAGACAACATAAGACTAATCAGAGAAGACAACACAAGACTTAAGCATTCACAACATTCAGCAGTATTAAAACAATGAGCGGCATCGATATCGACAATAGGTTTAGCGGAAAACTCTAACGAAACACATACCTCCGAAATGATCATCATTCTTCAGTAGACTCAGTGCCCACCAAGGCAAAAACCCTCCCACTAGACTTCTCTTTCTTCGGCTTGGAACACTTAGTACTAATATGTCCCATCTCCCCACAGTTGTAGCAAACAACGTCTCTCTTCTCGCACTTAGCAGCTACGTGGCCTTCCTTGTCACACTTGAAACACTTGAAGGTCATGCAATCGGGACTCTTATGTCCCGGCTTTCCACACTTGTGACACACAATGCCCGCAGTAGCGTCTCCCTCACTTGGCTTCCTGCCCGAACTCTCCTCTCCCTTTCCTTTACCACCTGAAACATCATAGGGCTTCCCCCTAAACTGAGAATTTCTCTTCTCCTTCACAGCCTTGTAAGCAGCAGAACTGTCTTCCTCATAGATCCTACACTTATCAACCAATCTAGCGAAAACCCGAACCTCTTGATATCCAATTGCTTTCTTTATATCAGGACGTAGACCACTCTCGAACTTGACACATTTTGAAAACTCAGAATTGGCATCGTTAGCATAATAAGGACAAAATTGAGCCAGCTCCTCAAACTTGGCGGCATAATCAGCCACAATCTTGTCTCCCTGCTTCAGCTCTAAAAACTCCACTTCTTTCTTGGCTCGCACATCCTCAGGGTAATACTTCCTCTTGAACTCTCTTGTGAAAACCTCCCAAGTCACTTCCTCACCAGCATTTTCCAATCTTCGCAGCATTCCCAACCACCAGTCGTCAGCTTCCTCTGCTAGCATATGAGTTCCCAATTTCACTTTCTGAGCAGCCGAACACTCCATGACATGGAAGATCCGCTCTATCTCCTTTAACCAGGCCAAGGCTCCATCGGGGTCATACCGACCCTTGAAGGTGGGTGGATTTTCCCTCTGGAACGTAGCCAAATTGCGCGTCCCGTCATTAACAACACCGGGTATATTACCCATCGCCCCGGCTATAGCCTGCAAGGCAGCAGCAAGTGCAGCATCGTCCCGTCTGGCCATTCTAGCACTGCAACAGAAAACAGAATTCAGAAACGAGTAACAAACTCAATGTTACTCAACACGACGACTCGACTACCGGCCGGACAGACCGAACTGCTCTGATACCAACTTGTAACACCCGTTTCTACCCCTTTCATTTATAACAATTATCAGAGTGCACGAATTATTTATTATTTTTTTTTTGAAACGGAATGCTACAATTACTTCAAAAACACGTCATTTGTTTAACTTAAATTAAAATCATTACGTGGCATCATGGGCGGGCCATTACTCAAAAATACGGTTACAACGTTAAAATAAAATCCAACAAGTCGTACAAGACAAAATCACTATCTAATAAGACGCCCCCCAGGTGCTACGTATCAGAGCGACTCGAACTCAAGGAATGAAGGTCAAGGCCTTCCAGTACGGTTACCTGTAAGGTAAAAATCAACAAAAAGGGGTGAGTCTCAAACCCTATAATAAAGTACATAAGGAGTAGTATGTACAGATACAGGACTACATCAATCACAGCAATATTCACTTTAAGCACCAGTTCAGTCAATCGAAATTAATCACCATTTCATCAATAACTAAATATTCACCAAACAATCACCAAATAAAAGTATTCACCAACAATCACCAATTGAAAGTATTCACCAACAATCACCAATTAAAAGTATTCACCAACAATCACCAAATAACTAATCACCAAAGATTCGCCAACTGTATGTTTAATGTATGAGATGCAACCCAAAACTCCACTGGGCATATGCGTGTGGATCCATTCACCAAAAATGAGCCTTGAGGGCATTCACCAAAATTTATAATAAGGCCGAAGCCCGAGGCCGAAGCCTATTCACCAAAAATGATGCATATGATTATGCGACACCATGACAATGCAGCACACACCAGATTCACCAAATAAAAGTATGCCACAGCATATTCACCAACAGTTTGTTTATTCACCAACACCCAAAAGAGAATCACAGACCCCATTCACCAATAATAATATACACCATATATATATATATATTTATTTGCATACCACACTGTTACACAGAACACTACTTTCACAGTGACAACACCATTTCAAAATACAAGGATTAGTACCTTAGTCTCATGAAGAACACCAACATTTTATTTAAAAGGAACAGTAGCAATTTCCAAACCAAACAACAACTAGTACACAGTCACTTGGGACTTTTAGAAAACGACCGGGGAAAAATATTAAGTTTTGGTTTTGGCCTGGACAAACAGATAGACAATTAAATAAGCGTCGTAACGCATTTTGAAACACCTAAAACGGACACCCGAGTCAAAAGTTACGTTAAAAACAAATTTAGGAAAAATTAGGCAACACTGCTGGAAACTGGCGCCTTAGGCGCCCAGCGCCCAGGCAACACTGCGCATCCGCGCGCACAACAGGCGCCCAGCGCCCAGGCGCGCGCCACACACACACGCGCACGCAAGCAGGCGCCCAGCGCCCAGCGCGCAACACAGCGCACGCACAACAGGCGCCCAGCGCCCAGGCGCGCGCCACACTTGCCCAACACACACACACAGCGCCCTTGGCGCCCAGCACAGGGCGCCTGGCGCCCAGCACACTGCCAAAACCAGATTTTTACACAAATTCAGCCCAAACATCAATTTTTCTCAATTTTAAAACATCAAAATTATATTTCTTTTTCACCATCTAAAATCCTCACTCACCCCAAAAATCAATTTTATTTGAAATCACCAAAACCATATGGACAACCATCATCACCATCACCATTGCGCCTATACACACACCCACACCAAAGCATCACCAACACACACTGACTTGGCACTTGGCACACAAACATATCATAAGATGCACTTAGCACATGGCACACCAACACAACACAAAATACACTTAGCCAAAACACAATAATGTGGCACGGGGCGCCTAGCACGAGGGCGCCTACTTCCATGACCAAAATTCCGACAACGTCAATACTTGGCGCGGGGCACCCCACTCAAGGGCGCCTAATTCCGCACCTAGACAACAAATTTCCAGCAACACTAAAAATACCACAATGGCGCCTTATGCGCCTATAACACCCAAAACATCAAATTCACCAACAACAACACATGAGTACCAAGTGCTCAATCATCACCAACTATTTCAAACATCACAAAATTACTCCAAACTCAATGAATTCAGCCCAACATCATCGTTTATACATTTATTCGAGCACTTAGTACGCAATTCGAAATTCATCATAGAGAGCAACAAATCGCATATCATCACAATGAGCAACAATTGAACAACAACATACTCATATATCATAAACAACATAAAAAGTCAATTTAAACAGGACATAGGACCTAACCCCTACATACATCCCATTATGCTCCCTATTATAAGGCAAGACCCACCCTTACCTTAGTTTCACCGAAGACAGAGACCCCTCCACGTGCACACCGAGTAACCACAGCAACTGAGCTCCTCTCCTCTCCTATGGAAGTCGCGCCCCTCTCTTCTTCTTTCTTCTCCCTTAGTGCCGTTCTTCTCTTTTCTTTTTCTGTTCTCACGCTCTCTCCTTTCTCTTCTCTCAACTCACGCTTTCTTTTCTTTTTTCACAAATGAGGCGCCACTTCACTAACCTAGCGCCTAGCAGCTCAAGTCAACGGGCTTGGGCTTGGCGCACTGGGCCAATCATAACACCTCCGAAGTACCAACACCACCCCCTTCAGATAAATAAAATAATATATTAATAAATAAAACCACCCAATATTATTATTATTATTATCATCATCATTATTATTATTATTATTATTTCTATCACCAACTCCTATTTAATTTAATTAACTAAATACTAAATAACTATTTAATTAAGTTCGGGGTGTTACACTTGGCGCCCAGGAACAACACGCGCAACAGCGCACAGGCGCTAGGCGCCCAGGGGAACAACACGCGCAACAGCGCACAGGCGCTAGGCGCCCAGGGGAACAACACGCACAGGCGCTCAGCACAGCAACACGGCGCCCAGGCACTAGGCGCCTAAGGCCAACATGCAACAAAATTTATTTTCCTTCGAAAATGATTTTACACGAGCCAAATGCTCAGAACATGAAAACCAAATTAAAATTTCATCAAAAACTGAACCTCATTTTTGGCGCCCATGCACTAGGCACCTAGTGAAAATATGCAACTCAACTCCTTTGTTGCCAAAAATCATTTTTCATGAGCCATTTTACCTGAGTATAAAAACCTGAAAACAATTTTCGCAAAACTATCACCCGGACTTTGGGGCCCTTGGCGCCCATGACACAAGCAACAAGTGGCAAAACTGACAGCACAGGGACACAGAATGGCAACACAGGCAACAGGCACAGCAACACAGAATGGCAACACAGGCAACAGAATTTTTGGAAACTGGCACAGCACACCGCTGAGCACTTGGTCTAACGCCCCAAAATAATTTAATTATTTATTTAATTAAGTTATTTAAGGCTTACAATATTTATTTAATTTAATTAAATAATTCAAGTTTAATTATTTTATTTTATTTTATTAGGAGGTGGTGTCACTATTTAGGTGGTGCGAGCAAGGGCCCGTGATCCACAATTAGGCCCGTGGCCCATTGCTTAGTCAAGTAATTCGACTCTCAAGGGGTCTTAGAAGCTAGTTTTCATTTTGACTCAAGTGGGAAAAAAGAAAGAAAGTAACGTAAAGAGAGGAGAAGTGAGAAGAGAAGTCGCAACTTGCAAGAGGAAAGGGGGAGGAGCTTCGCGAATCACTCAAGGAGGGGGAAGAGCTTGTTGGTGTCTTGCAATTCTTTGGAGCCTTGCTTAGCAAATTCGACTTCCATAAGGTTAGGGGGTCCTCTTTTTATTCTTAATAGATATGCGAATTGGAAGCTTAGGGTTAGGGTTCTAGGAATAATTCCCATGAATGAATTGTGATGTTGATAAGTAAATTATAATGAAGTAATGCGTGATTGTTGAATTATAATGTTGAAAATTGTATGATTGATGCTTGAGTTGTGGCAATTGCGAATTGGATACCCTATGTTTGATCATATGTCTCATTGGTGCTTGCTTGGTGAATTTGAGAATTATGGTTACACTTTAGTAATATATATGTAATTGGGCATTTTGATGAATTTAATTTGGTGAATGAAAATGAGAAAAATTCCGTTTAGAAGCCCCTAGGCGCCTTGGGCGCCATAAGCATGTTGCTGAAATTTTCAGTGTTGCGCCTAGTCATGGGCGCCAGGCGCCCAGCAGTGTGCTGCGCCAGTTTTCCAAATTCTGTTGCCTGTGTTGCCATTCTGTGTTGCTGTGTCTGTTGCCTGTGTTGCTGTGTCTGTTGCCTGTGTTGCTGTGTCTGTTGCCTGTGTTGCTGTGTCTGTTGCCTGTGTTGCCATTCTGGGTCACTGTGCTGCCAGTTTTGGCGCTTGTTGCTTGAGTCATGGGCGCCAAGGGCCCCAAAGTCCTGGTGATAGTTTTGTAAAAATTGTTTCCAGGTTTTCATATTCAGTTAAAATGGCTCATGAAAAATGATTTTGAGCAACAAAGGAGTTGAGTTGCGTGTTTTCACTAGGTGCCTAGTGCATGGGCGCCAAAAATGATGTTCAGTTTTTGATGAAAATATTATTGGGTTTTCATGTTCTGAGCATTTGGCTCGTGTAAAATTAATTTCGAAGAAAAATAAATTTTGTAGCATGTTGGTCTTAGGCGCCTAGTGCTTGGGCGCCATGTTGCTGTTGTTCCCTGGGCGCGCCTATGCGCTTGTTGCCTTCCTGGGCGCCCAGCGCCTATGTGCGCGTGTTGTTCCTGGGCGCCAAGCGCCCATGCGCCTGTGCGCGTGTTGTTCCTGGGCGCCAAGCGCCCATGCGCCTGTGCGTGTTGCCTCTCCTGGGCGCCAAGCGCCCATGCGCCAAGCGCTGTGTTGCCCCTGGGCGCCCAGCGCCCATGCGCCAGTTTCCAGGATGTCTAACATTTTTCCTAAATTGTTTTTAATGTAACTTTTGACTCGGTTATCCAAATTCAACGGTTCAAAATGCGTTTTGAAGCTAATTTCAGTGCCTATCCAATAGTCTCAATTTTATGCAAAAATAAATTATTTTACTGGTGTTTCTGGGCTGGTGATGTTCAAGTGCCCAAATGACTGTTTTCCTCCACTTTCCCTATGTCGTGTCAATGTTCTAAGTTGGTCTATTTGATTTGGTGTTGGTGTGAGTGGTGAGCTGAATTGGTGAGTATGATGAGGTGAGATTGGTGAGCAGAGGCTTCGGCCTAATTTTAAGTTGGTGAGTTGATTAATGTACTATGGTGATATCATGAATTTAAAATGGTGAATTGATTGGACTTGGTGTGTTGTGATGCATTTCCATAGCATCTCATGAAACATGTGCATTATTGGTGAGCAGAGGCTACGGCCTAATTCAATTTGGTGAGCAGAGGCTACGGCCTATTTGTATTTGGTGACGGATCCGACATGCATGTACCCGTGGAGTTTTGGGTTGCATTACATGCATAATCATATATTGTATAGTGCTGCTTGGAATTAGAATGCTGATTTGATTGTCCCCATTGTTGTGAATTGGTGTGCCTGGTTTCCTTTTCCTATGCAGTGCTTAATTCCCATATGTTATTAATTATGAAAAGAGACTCACCCTACTGCTTTTATGTTGCTTCTTATGTCGGCAACGTGCAGGTAATAACGAGTGAAGGATTCCTTTATGCCTTCGTCTGGTAGGAAGTGTCACGCTCTGATACGTAGCACCAGGGGGGGGATGTCCTACGTTTATGCATTATTTTCCTAAACTGTTAGATTTGATTGGTGATGTATTGGTTTTAATTTTTTGAACTCTTTATTATTCCGCTGCTGGTGGTGATTGGTTTTAGTGATGCGAACTGAACCTTCCTTACGGTGTTATGTATCTTGATATTTACGGAGTAAATGTAGCACTCGCTTGAATTGTTTTCAAAAAAAAAAAAAAAGAGACTCTGATTTTATTTAAAAGTAAAGTTATTAGAAAAGGGGTGTTACATTAGTGGTATCAGAGCAGTTCGGTCTGTCCGGCCGGTAGTCGAGTCGTCGTGTTGAGTAACATTGAGTTTGTTACTCGTTTCTGAATTTTGTTTCCTGTTGCAGTGCTAGAATGGCCAGACGGGACGATGCTGCACTTGCTGCTGCCTTGCAGGCTATAGCCGGGGCGATGGGTAATATACCCGGTGCTGTTAATGATGGGACGCGCAATTTGGCTACGTTCCAGAGAGAGAACCCACCTGTCTTTAAGGGCAAGTATAATCCAGATGGTGCTCTGGCAGGCTGAAAGAGATTGAAAGGATATTTCGGGTCATGGATTGTGATGATGCGCAGAAGGTCAGGTATGGTACCCATACGCTGGCAGAGGAAGCTGATGATTGGTGGATGGAGGTGAGGCAGAGATTAGAAACTGCTAATGAAGAGATAACTTGGGCTGTTTTCCGTAGAGAGTTCTTGCGGAAGTATTTTCCTGAAGATGTGAGAGGTAAGAAAGAAATAGAATTCCTTGAGCTGAAGCAAGGAAGCATGTCAGTGACAGAGTATGCTGCCAAGTTCACTGAATTGGCTAAGTTTTACCCCCATTATGCTGATGCTGATTCTGAGTTCTCAAAGTGTATTAAGTTTGAGAATGGACTGAGGGCTGATATCAAGAAAGCTGTAGGGTACCAGAAGATTCGGGTATTCGCTGATTTGATCGACAGTTGCAGGATATATGAGGATGATAGTAATGCTCATTCTAAGGTCATGAGAGATTTGAGGGGTAAATTTCAGAATCGGGGTAAGCCATATGAGGTTCCAGCTGGTAAGGGTAAGCAGAGGTATACTGATAATAAGAAAACAAGTGGGGGAGATGCCCCTGCGAAGGTTGTGTGCTACAGGTGTGGCAAGCCGGGTCACAAGAGTTTTGACTGCTCAGATAATAAATGTTTCAAGTGCGGTAAAGAGGGTCATGTGGCTGCAAAATGTGAGAAAAGGGATGTGGTGTGCTACAATTGCGGGGAATCAGGTCATATTAGTACTAAGTGTACTAAGCCGAAGAAAGAGAAGTCCCATGGAAAAGTGTTTGCTCTCGCAGGATCAGAGGATACTAATGAGATTAGAGGTACATGTTTTATTAATGGTATTCCTTTGATTGCTATTATTGATACTGGTGCTACGCATTCATTTATTGCTGCTTTGTGTGCTGAGAAATTGGACCTTGTTTTATCTTCTATGATGAGGGAGATGGTTATTGACACTCCAGCTAAGGGTTCAGTAACTACCTCTCTTGTGTGTGCTAAGTGCCCTCTGTCAATCTTCGGCAGAGACTTTCTTGTTGATCTAATTTGTTTGCCGTTGGGAGGGTTGGATGTCATTCTTGGTATGGACTGGTTAGTATTTAACCATGTGCATATTAATTGTTTCCGGAGATCTGTGAGTTTCTTTCCTCCCGAAGAGGAAGAGTCAGTGTTGTTGCCTGCTGGTCATTTGCATAAGGTAATGAGGGAAGGAGTTCATCTGTTTGCCTTGATGGCGTCATTGTCTGCTGAGAATCAGGCGATCATTGACAGGGTTCAAGTACTGTGTGAGTTTCCTGAAGTGTTTCCAGATGAAATTCCAAGTGTCCCGCCAGAGAGGGAGGTTGAGTTTGCCATTGATCTTATCCCCGGTACTAGGCCTGTGTCTATGGCACCGTACCGAATGTCAGCCTCAGAGTTGTCTGAATTGAAAAATCAATTAGAAGATCTGCTTGAGAAGAAATTTGTAAGACCAAGTGTGTCACCGTGGGGTGCTCCGGTATTGTTAGTGAAAAAGAAGGACGGGAGTATGAGACTTTGTGTCGATTATAGGCAATTGAACAAAGTGACAATAAAGAACCGGTATCCGCTTCCCAGAATTGATGATCTGATGGACCAGTTGGTAGGTGCTAAGGTGTTCAGTAAAATCGATTTGAGGTCGGGTTATCACCAGATCAAGGTAAAGGATGAAGACATTCAGAAAACCGCTTTCAGAACGAGATATGGGCACTATGAGTATTCTGTTATGCCGTTTGGTGTTACCAATGCGCCGGGTGTGTTTATGGAGTACATGAATCGTACTTTTCATAGTTACTTGGATCGGTTTGTAGTTGTGTTTATTGACGACATTCTGGTGTATTCTAAGACAGAAGAGGAGCACGCAGAACACTTGAGGTTAGTGCTGGAAGTATTGAAAGAAAAGAAATTGTATGCAAAATTGTCTAAGTGTGAGTTCTGGCTGAATGAAGTAGGTTTCCTTGGTCATATTATCTCTGGTAATGGTATAGCTGTGGACCCAGCCAAGGTTGATGCTGTGTCCCAATGGGAGAGCCCGAAGTCAGTTACAGAGATTAGAAGCTTTTTGGGATTAGCTGGTTACTACAGGAGATTTATTGAAGGTTTCTCGAGGTTGGCACTTCCGTTGACTCAATTGACATGTAAAGGAAGAGCTTTTGTGTGGGATGCTCGCTGTGAGGAGAGCTTCAATGAGTTGAAAAAGAGGTTGACTACATCACCCGTTTTGACCTTGCCTGTTCCGGATCAACCGTTTGTAGTATATTGCGATGCTTCCAAGATGGGTTTGGGAGGTGTATTGATGCAAGAGGGTAAGGTAGTAGCTTATGCGTCCAGACAGTTGAGGACCCATGAGAAGAACTACCCTACTCATGATTTGGAGCTAGCTGCAATTGTGTTTGTGCTGAAAATTTGGAGACACTATCTGTATGGTACCAGATTTGAAGTGTTTAGCGACCATAAGAGTCTAAAATACTTGTTTGATCAGAAGGAGCTAAACATGAGGCAGAGACGTTGGCTAGAATTGCTGAAGGATTATGATTTCGGCTTGAACTATCACCCCGGCAAAGCTAATGTCGTGGTTGATGCTTTAAGTCGGAAGAGTTTGCATATGTCGGCTATGATGGTGAAAGAGTTAGAGTTGATTGAGCAGTTTCGGGACATGAGTCTGGTTTGTGAAGTGACACCGCAGAGTGTCAGATTGGGGATGTTGAAGATCGGCAATGAATTTTTGGTTAGTGTTCGAGAAGCCCAAAAGTCAGATGTAAAGTTGGTAGACCAGTTAGTTGTGAATGATCAAGATGTGGATGGGGATTTCAGGTTAGATTCCCAAGGTGTATTGAGATTCAGAGATAGGATCTGCATTCCTGACGATGCTGAGATGAAGAGAATGATTCTTGAGGAGAGCCATAGGAGCAAGTTGAGTATTCATCCAGGGGCTACGAAAATGTACCAAGATTTGAAGAAAATGTTCTGGTGGCCTGGTATGAAGAAGGATGTGGCGCAGTTTGTGTATTCGTGTCTGACTTGTCAGAAGTCTAAGATTGAGCATCAGAAGCCTGCGGGGTTGATGCAACCATTGGAGATTCCGGAATGGAAATGGGATAGCATTTCCATGGATTTTGTGACTGGTTTGCCAAATACAGTGAGAGGGTTCGATGCAATATGGGTGGTTGTGGACAGGTTGTCTAAGTCTGCTCATTTCTTGCCAATTAATATGACTTATCCAGTTCCAAAGTTGGCCGAAATCTACATCAAGACTATTGTGAAGTTGCATGGCGTTCCGCTTAGTATTGTATCTGATAGAGATCCAAGATTCACATCTGAGTTTTGGAAAAGTTTGCAAGAAGCTTTGGGTTCTAAGTTGAGGTTGAGCTCCGCTTATCATCCGCAGACAGATGGTCAGACGGAGAGGACTATTCAGTCGTTAGAGGACTTGTTGAGAGCATGTGTTCTTGAGCAGGGAGGTTCATGGGATTCTCATCTTTCGTTGATAGAATTCACCTATAACAACAGTTTTCATTCTAGTATTGGTATGGCACCGTTCGAGGCATTGTATGGTCGGAGATGTAGGACTCCGTTGTGTTGGTATGAATCTGGGGAGAGTGCAGTGTTGGGGCCTGAGATTGTGCGAGAAACAACTGAGAAGGTAAAATTAATCCGTGAGAAGATGAAAGCGTCGCAGAGTCGACAAAAGAGCTATCATGATAAAAGAAGGAAGGATTTAGAGTTTCAGGCCGGTGATCATGTGTTCCTGAGAGTCACTCCAGTGACTGTTGTTGGGCGTGCCTTGAAATCTAAGAAGTTAACTCCCCGTTTCATTGGTCCGTATCAGATTACGGAGAGGGTGGGAAGTGTTGCCTATAGGGTGGCTTTGCCGCCTAATCTTTCGAACTTGCATGACGTGTTTCACGTGTCACAACTTCGAAAGTATGTTCCGGACCCGTCTCATGTGATTCAGATGGATGAAGTAGAGGTGCGGGATAATCTCACCGTGGAGACTATGCCTGTGCGGATTGAAGATAGAGAAGTGAAGACTCTGAGAGGGAAAGAAATTCTTTTGGTGAAGGTGGTTTGGTTAGGAGCTGCTGGTGAGAGTATGACTTGGGAGCTGGAGAGTAAGATGCGGGAAGCATATCCGGAGTTGTTTGATTCAGGTAATTTCGAGGACGAAATATTCTAAGTGGGGGAGAGTTGTAACGCCCCAAAATAATTTAATTATTTATTTAATTAAGTTATTTAAGGCTTACAATATTTATTTAATTTAATTAAATAATTCAAGTTTAATTATTTTATTTTATTTTATTAGGAGGTGGTGTCACTATTTAGGTGGTGCGAGCAAGGGCCCGTGATCCACAATTAGGCCCGTGGCCCATTGCTTAGTCAAGTAATTCGACTCTCAAGGGGTCTTAGAAGCTAGTTTTCATTTTGACTCAAGTGGGAAAAAAGAAAGAAAGTAACGTAAAGAGAGGAGAAGTGAGAAGAGAAGTCGCAACTTGCAAGAGGAAAGGGGGAGGAGCTTCGCGAATCACTCAAGGAGGGGGAAGAGCTTGTTGGTGTCTTGCAATTCTTTGGAGCCTTGCTTAGCAAATTCGACTTCCATAAGGTTAGGGGGTCCTCTTTTTATTCTTAATAGATATGCGAATTGGATGCTTAGGGTTAGGGTTCTAGGAATAATTCCCATGAATGAATTGTGATGTTGATAAGTAAATTATAATGAAGTAATGCGTGATTGTTGAATTATAATGTTGAAAATTGTATGATTGATGCTTGAGTTGTGGCAATTGCGAATTGGATACCCTATGTTTGATCATATGTCTCATTGGTGCTTGCTTGGTGAATTTGAGAATTATGGTGACACTTTAGTAATATATATGTAATTGGGCATTTTGATGAATTTAATTTGGTGAATGAAAATGAGAAAAATTCCGTTTAGAAGCCCGTAGGCGCCTTGGGCGCCATAAGCATGTTGCTGAAATTTTCAGTGTTGCGCCTAGTCATGGGCGCCAGGCGCCCAGCAGTGTGCTGCGCCAGTTTTCCAAATTCTGTTGCCTGTGTTGCCATTCTGTGTTGCTGTGTCTGTTGCCTGTGTTGCTGTGTCTGTTGCCTGTGTTGCTGTGTCTGTTGCCTGTGTTGCTGTGTCTGTTGCCTGTGTTGCCATTCTGGGTCACTGTGCTGCCAGTTTTGGCGCTTGTTGCTTGAGTCATGGGCGCCAAGGGCCCCAAAGTCCTGGTGATAGTTTTGTAAAAATTGTTTCCAGGTTTTCATATTCAGTTAAAATGGCTCATGAAAAATGATTTTGAGCAACAAAGGAGTTGAGTTGCGTGTTTTCACTAGGTGCCTAGTGCATGGGCGCCAAAAATGATGTTCAGTTTTTGATGAAAATATTATTGGGTTTTCATGTTCTGAGCATTTGGCTCGTGTAAAATTAATTTCGAAGAAAAATAAATTTTGTAGCATGTTGGTCTTAGGCGCCTAGTGCTTGGGCGCCATGTTGCTGTTGTTCCCTGGGCGCGCCTATGCGCTTGTTGCCTTCCTGGGCGCCCAGCGCCTATGTGCGCGTGTTGTTCCTGGGCGCCAAGCGCCCATGCGCCTGTGCGCGTGTTGTTCCTGGGCGCCAAGCGCCCATGCGCCTGTGCGTGTTGCCTCTCCTGGGCGCCAAGCGCCCATGCGCCAAGCGCTGTGTTGCCCCTGGGCGCCCAGCGCCCATGCGCCAGTTTCCAGGATGTCTAACATTTTTCCTAAATTGTTTTTAATGTAACTTTTGACTCGGTTATCCAAATTCAACGGTTCAAAATGCGTTTTGAAGCTAATTTCAGTGCCTATCCAATAGTCTCAATTTTATCCAAGAGACTCTGATTTTATTTAAAAGTAAAGTTATTAGAAAAGGGGTGTTACACTTGGCGCCCATGACCATGGCGCAAAACAGAAAATTTCAGCAACATGCATATGGCGCCTAAGGCGCCTAGGGGCTTCCAAACAGAATTTTTCCCACTTTCAATTACCAATTAAAATTCACCAAAACGCCCAATTACATATATATTACTAAAGTGTCACCATGATTCTCAATTTCACCATATAATCACCAAATAATCATATATTCAAACATATGGTCTCCAATTCGCATTTAGCAACAATTCAACATCAATCATGCGATTTCCAACATAGCAATTCAATCATCAAGCATCACAATATTATGAATCAATCATTAACATCACAAATCATTCATAGAACTAACCTAGAACCCTAACCCTAAGCAATTCACAATTCGCATAATTATTAAGAACAAAAAGAGGACCCCCTAACCTTATGGAAGTCGAAATGTTAGCCAAGCTCCAAGGGAAGAATGCAAACCACCAACGAGCCTCCTCCTCTTCTCTATGAGTTTCGCCTTCTCCTCTTCTTCTCTTCTTTTCTTCGCAACTTTTCTCTTCCCACTCTCTCTTACGTTTCTTTTCTTTCTTTTTCTCACTTGAGTGAATTGCAACTAACTCCCTAGACCCCTAATGATTCGACTCCTATGCCAAGGAATGGGCCACGGGCCTAATTGTGGATCACGGGCCCTTGCTCGTACCACTTAATTAGTGACAACACCTCCTAATAAAATAAAATAAAATAATTAAACTTGAATTATTTAATTAAATTAAATAAATATTGTAAGCCTTAAATAACTTAATTAAATAAATAATTAAATTATTTTGGGGCGTTACAACTCTCCCCCACTTAGAATATTTCGTCCTCGAAATTACCTGAATCAAACAACTCCGGATATGCTTCCCGCATCTTGCTCTCCAGCTCCCAAGTCATACTCTCGCCAGCAGCTCCTAACCAAACCACTTTCACCAAAAGAATATCTTTCCCTCTCAGAGTCTTCACTTCCCTATCTTCAATTCGCACAGGCATAGTCTCCACGGTGAGATTATCCCGCACCTCTACTTCATCCATCTGAATCACATGAGACGGGTCCGGAACATACTTTCAAAGTTGTGACACGTGAAACACGTCATGCAAGTTCGAAAGATTAGGTGGTAGAGCCACCCTATAGGCAACACTTCCCACCCTCTCCGTAATCTGATACGGACCAATGAAACGGGGAGTTAACTTCTTAGATTTCAAGGCACGCCCAACACCAGTCACCGGAGTGACTCTCAGAAACACATGATCACCGGCCTGAAACTCTAAATCCTTCCTTCTCTTATCATGATAGCTCTTTTGTCGACTCTGCGACGCTTTCATCTTCTCACGGATTAATTTTACCTTCTCAGTTGTTTCTCGCACAATCTCAGGCCCCAACACTGCACTCTCCCCAGATTCATACCAACACAACGGAGTCCTACATCTCCGACCATACAATGCCTCAAACGGTGCCATACCAATACTAGAATGAAAACTGTTGTTATAGGTGAACTCTATCAACGAAAGATGAGAATCCCATGAACCTCCCTGCTCAAGAACACATGCCCTCAACAAGTCCTCTAACGACTGAATAGTCCTCTCCGTCTGACCATCTGTCTGCGGATGATAAGCGGAGCTCAACCTCAACTTAGAACCCAAAGCTTCCTGCAAACTTTTCCAAAATTCAGATGTGAATCTTGGATCTCTATCAGATACAATACTAAGCGGAACGCCATGCAACTTCACAATAGTCTTGATGTAGATTTCTGCCAACTTTGGAACTGGATAGGTCATATTAATTGGCAAGAAATGAGCAGACTTAGACAACCTGTCCACAACCACCCATATAGCATCGAACCCTCTCACTGTATTTGGCAAACCAGTTACAAAATCCATGGAAATGCTATCCCATTTCCATTCCGGAATCTCCAATGGTTGCATCAACCCCGCAGGCTTCTGATGCTCGATCTTAGACTTCTGACAAGTCAGACACGAATACACAAACTGCGCCACATCCTTCTTCATACCAGGCCACCAGAACATTCTCTTCAAATCTTGGTACATTTTCGTAGCTCCTGGATGAATACTCAACTTGCTCCTATGGCTCTCCTCAAGAATCATTCTCTTCATCTCAGCATCGTCAGGAATGCAGATCCTATCTCTGAATCTCAATACACCTTGGGAATCTAACTTGAAATCTCCATCCACATCTTGATCATTCACAACTAACAGGTCTACCAACTTTACATCTGACTTTTGTGCTTCTCGGACACTAACCAAAAATTCATTGCCGATCTTCAACATCCCCAATCTGACACTCTGCGGTGTCACTTCACAACCCAGACTCATGTCCCGAAACTGCTCAATCAACTCTAACTCTTTCACCATCATAGCCGACATATGCAAACTCTTCCGACTTAAAGCATCAGCCACGACATTAGCTTTGCCGGGGTGATAGTTCAAGCCGAAATCATAATCCTTCAGCAATTCTAGCCAACGTCTCTGCCTCATATTTAGCTCCTTCTGATCAAACAAGTATTTTAAACTCTTATGGTCGCTAAACACTTCAAATCTGGTACCATACAGATAGTGCCTCCAAATTTTCAGCACAAACACAATTGCAGCTAGCTCCAAATCATGAGTAGGGTAGTTCTTCTCATGGGTCCTCAACTGTCTGGACGCATAAGCTACTACCTTACCCTCTTGCATCAATACACCTCCCAAACCCATCTTGGAAGCATCACAATATACTACAAACGGGCGCTGGGCGCTGGGCGCCTGCTTGCGTGCGTGTGTGTGTGTGGCGCGCGCCTGGGTGCTGGGCGCCTGTTGTGCGCGCGGATGCGCTGTGTTGCGCGCTGGGCGCCAGTGTGCGTGTTGCCTGGGCGCTGGGCGCCTAAGGGGCCAGTTTCCAGCAGTGTTGCCTAATTTTTCCTAAATTTGTTTTTAACGTAACTTTTGACTCGGGTGTCCGTTTTAGGTGTTTCAAAGTGCGTTACGACGCTTATTTAATTGTCTATCTGTTTGTCCAGGCCAAAACCAAAACTTAATATTTTTCCCCGGTCGTTTTCTGAAAGTCCCAAGTGACTGTGTACTAGTTGTTGTTTGGTTTGGAAATTGCTACTGTTCCTTTTAAATAAAATGTTGGTGTTCTTCATGAGACTAAGGGACTGATCCTTGTATTTTTGAAATGGTGTTGTCACGGTGAAAGTAGTGTTCTGTGTAACAGTGTGGTATGCAAATAAATATATATATATATATATATATGGTGTATATTATTATTGGTGAATGGGGTCTGTGATTCTCTATTGGGTGTTGGTGAATTAAATAAACTGTTGGTGAATATGCTATGGCATACTTTTATTTGGTGGTTCTGGTGTGTGATGCATTGTCATGGTGTCGCATAATCATATGCATGATTTTGGTGAATAGGCTTCGGCCTCGGGCTTCGGCCTTATTATAAATTTTGGTGAATGCCCTCAAGGCTCATTTTTGGTGAATGGATCCACACGCATATGCCCAGTGGAGTTTTGGGTTGCATCTCATACATTAAACATACAGTGGCGAATATTTGGTGAAGGAGATAGAGCGGGTCTTTCGTGTCATGGAGTGTACTCCAGCTCAAAAAGTGAAGTTTGGGACTCATATGCTAGCAGAGGAAGCTGACGAGTGGTGGTTGGGAATGCTGCGAAGATTGGAAAATGCTGGTGAGGAAGTGACTTGGGAGGTTTTCACAAGAGAGTTCAAGAGGAAGTATTACCCTGAGGATGTGCGAGCCAAGAAAGAAGTGGAGTTTTTAGAGCTGAAGCAGGGAGACAAGACTGTGGCTGATTATGCCGCCAAGTTTGAGGAGCTGGCTCAATTTTGTCCTTATTATGCTAACGATGCCAATTCTGAAATTTCAAACTGTGTAAAGTTCGAGAGTGGTCTACGTCCTGATATAAAGAAAGCAATTGGATATCAAGAGGTTCGGGTCTTCGCTAGATTGGTTGATAAGTGTAGGATCTATGAGGAAGACAGTTCTGCTGCTTACAAGGCTGTGAAGGAGAAGAGAAATTCTCAGTTTAGGGGGAAGCCCTATGATGTTTCAAGTGGTAAGGGAAAGGGCGAGGAGAGTTCGGGCAGGAAGCCAAGTGGGGGAGACGCTACTGCGGGCATTGTGTGTCACAAGTGTGGAAAGCCGGGACATATTAGTACTAAGTGTTCCAAGCCGAAGAAAGAGAAGTCTAGCGGGAGGGTGTTTGCCTTGGTGGGCACTGAGTCTACTGAAGAATGATGATCATTTCGGAGGTATGTGTTTCGTTAGAGTTTTCCGCTAAATCTATTGTCGATACCGATGCCGCTCATTGTTTTAATACTGCTGAATGTTGTGAATGCTTAAGTCTTGTGTTGTCTTCTCTGATTGGTCTTATGTTGTCTGGTGTGTTCTTTGTGTTCCTTGTCGATCTTCGACATAGACCTTGTTGCGAGTTTTGTTGTTTGTCGTTGGGTGAATTAATTGTAATTGTGGGTACGGACTAGTTAGAGCATAACTGTGAGGATGTCAATTGTCGTAGCCAGCCGGTGAGTTAGGGAGATGTTGATGCGAATTTTCGAGGACGAAAATAATCTAAGTGGGGGAGAGTTGTAACACCCCGAAATTAATTAAATAGTTATTTAGTATTTAGTTAATTAAATTAAATAGGAGTTGGTGATAGAAATAATAATAATAATAATAATAATGATGATAATAATAATAATAATAATAGTATTGGGTGGTTTTAGTTATTAATATATTATTTTATTTATCTGAAGGGGGTGGTGTTGGTACTTCGGAGGTGTTATGATTGGCCCAGTGTGCCAAGCCCAAGCCTGTAGACTTGAGCTGCTAGGCGCTAGGTTAGTGAAGTGGCGCCTCATTTGTGAAAAAAGAAAAGAAAGCGTGAGTTGAGAGAAGAGAAAGGAGAGAGCGTGAGAAGAGAAAAAGAAAAGAGAAGAACGGCACTAAGGGAGAAGAAAGAAGAAGAGAGGGGCGCGACTTCCATAGGAGAGGAGAGGAGCTCAGTTGCTGTGGTTACTCGGTGTGCACGTGGAGGGGTCTCTGTCTTCGGTGAAACTAAGGTAAGGGTGGGTCTTGCCTTATAATAGGGAGCATAATGGGATGTATGTAGGGGTTAGGTCCTATGTCCTGTTTAAATTGACTTTTTATGTTGTTTATGATATATGAGTATGTTGTTGTTCAATTGTTGCTCATTGTGATGATATGCGATTTGTTGCTTTATATGATGAATTTCGAATTGCGTACTAAGTGCTCGAATAAATGTATAAATGATGATGTTGGGCTGAATTCATTGAGTTTGGAGTAAATATTGTGGTGTTTGAAATAGTTGGTGATGATTGAGCACTTGGTACTCATGTGTTGTTGTTGGTGAATTTGATGTTTTGGGTGTTATAAGCGCATAAGGCGCCATTGTGGTATTTTTAGTGTTGCTGGAAATTGTTGTCTAGGTGCGGAATTAGGCGCCCTTGAGTGGGGTGCCCCGCGCCAAGTATTGACGTTGTCGGAATTTTGGTCATGGAAGTAGGCGCCCTTGTGCTAGGCGCCCCGTGCCACATTAATGTGTTTTGGCTAAGTGTATTTTGTGTTGTGTTAGTGTGCCATGTGCTAAGTGCATCTTATGATATGTTTGTGTGCCAAGTGCCAAGTCAGTGTGTGTTGGTGATGCTTTGGTGTGGGTGTGTGTATAGGCGCCTAGGGTGCCATGGTGATGGTGATGATGGTTGTCTATATGGTTTTGGTGATTTCAAATAAAATTGACTTTTTGGGTGAGTGAGGATTTTAGATGGTGGAAAAGAAATATAATTTTGATGTTTTAAAATTGAGAAAAAATTGATGTTTGGGCTGAATTGGTGTAAAAATCTGGTTCTGGCAGTGTGCTGGGCGCCAGGCGCCCTGTGCTGGGCGCCAAGGGCGCTGTGTGTGTGGCTGGGCAAGTGTGGCGCGCGCCTGGGCGCTGGGCGCCTGCTGTGCGTGCGCTGTGTTGCGCGCTGGGCGCTGGGCGCCTGCTTGCGTGCGTGTGTGTGTGTGGCGCGCGCCTGGGCGCTGGGCGCCTGTTGTGCGCGCGGATGCGCTGTGTTGCGCGCTGGGCGCCACTGTGCGTGTTGCCTGGGCGCTGGGCGCCTAAGGCGCCAGTTTCCAGCAGTGTTGCCTAATTTTTCCTAAATTTGTTTTTAACGTAACTTTTGACTCGGGTGTCCGTTTTAGGTGTTTCAAAGTGCGTTACGACGCTTATTTAATTGTCTATCTGTTTGTCCAGGCCAAAACCAAAACTTAATATTTTTCCCCGGTCGTTTTCTGAAAGTCCCAAGTGACTGTGTACTAGTTGTTGTTTGGTTTGGAAATTGCTACTGTTCCTTTTAAATAAAATGTTGGTGTTCTTCATGAGACTAAGGGACTGATCCTTGTATTTTTGAAATGGTGTTGTCACGGTGAAAGTAGTGTTCTGTGTAACAGTGTGGTATGCAAATAAATATATATATATATATGGTGTATATTATTATTGGTGAATGGGGTCTGTGATTCTCTATTGGATGTTGGTGAATTAAATAAACTGTTGGTGAATATGCTATGGCATACTTTTATTTGGTGGTTCTGGTGTGTGATGCATTGTCATGGTGTCGCATAATCATATGCATGATTTTGGTGAATAGGCTTCGGCCTCGGGCTTCGGCCTTATTATAAATTTTGGTGAATGCCCTCAAGGCTCATTTTTGGTGAATGGATCCACACGCGTATGCCCAGTGGAGTTTTGGGTTGCATCTCATACATTAAACATACAGTGGCGAATATTTGGTGATTGTTGGTGAATACTTTTAATTGGTGATTGTTGGTGAATACTTTTATTTGGTGATTGTTTGGTGAATATTTAGTTATTGATGAATTGGTGATTAATTTCGATTGACTGAACTGGTGATTAAAGTGAATATTGCTGTGATTGATGTAGTCCTGTATCTGTACATACTACTCCTTATGTACTTTATTATAGGGTTTGAGACTCACCCCTTTTGTTGATTTTTACCTTACAGGTAACCGTACTTGAAGGCCTTGACCTTCATTCCTTGAGTTCGAGTCGCTCTGATACGTAGCACCTGGGGGGCGTCTTATTAGATAGTGATTTTGTCTTGTACGACTTGTTGGATTTTATTTTAACGTTGTAACCGTATTTTTTTTGAGTAATGGCCCGCCCATGATGCCACGTAATGATTTTAATTTAAGTTAAACAAATGACGTGTTTTTGAAGTAATTGTAGCATTCCGTTTCAAAAAAATAATTTGTGCACTCTGATAATTGTTATAAGTGAAAGGGGTAGAAACGGGTGTTACAGGCACGACATCAAAAAGGCGATTGGCTACCAAAAGATTAGGGTGTTTGCTGATTTGGTGGATAGCTGTAGGATCTTCGAAGAAGATAGCAATGCTTCCTACAAGATTGTGAAGGAGAAGAGAAGTTCTCAGTATCGTGAGAAGCCCTATGATGTTGATGGTGGTAAGGGCAAGTGGACAGCTGGTGATTCCGGCAGGAAGCCAAGTGGGGGAGATGCCCCTGCGAACATTGTGTGCCACAAGTGTGGTAAGCCCGGACATAAGAGTCCCGATTGCATGGCCTACAAGTGTTTCAAGTGTGGCAAGGAAGGTCACGTAGCCGCTAAGTGCGAGAAGAGAGACGTTGTTTGCTACAACTGTGGGGAGATGGGACATATTAGTACCAAGTGTTCCAAGCCGAAGAAAGAGAAGTCTAGTGGGAGGGTGTTTGCCTTGGTGGGCACTGAGTCTACTGAAGAATGATGATCATTTCGGAGGTATGTGTTTCGTTAAAGTTTTCCGCTAAACCTATTGTCGATACCGATGCCGCTCATTGTTTTAATACTGCTGAATGTTGTGAATGCTTAAGTCTTGTGTTGTCTTCTCTGATTGGTCTTATGTTGCCTGGTGTGTTCTTTGTGTCCCTTGTCGATCTTCGACAGAGACCTTGTTGCGAGTTTTGTTGTTTGTCGTTGGGTGAATTAATTGTAATCGTGGGTACGGACTAGTTAGAGCATAACCGTGAGGATGTCAATTGTCGTAGCCAGCCGGTGAGTTAGGGAGATGTTGATGCGAATTTTCGAGGACGAAAATAATCTAAGTGGGGGAGAGTTGTAACACCCCGAAATTAATTAAATAGTTATTTAGTATTTATTTAATTAATTAAATAGGAGTTGGTGATAGAAATAATAATAATAATAATAATAATAATAATAATAATAATAATGATGATGATAATAATAATAATAATATTGGGTGGTTTTAATTATTTAGAGGGTGGTGATATTTAATTATTTAAATGGGCTTAAGTGGATGGAGGCCCGCGATCCAGGCCCAGGAGTTGACCTAGGCGCATGTGACTAGGGGTTGGGTGTAACACCCCAAAAATAATAGATTAATTTATTTAATTAGTTAAAAGAAATAGGGTGGTAGAAATAATAATATAATTATTATTTATTACTTATTAAAATGAGTATAAGGTGTTTTAAATAAAATAAGGAGCAGTATTGTAATCGGATAAGGTGTTGTAATTAAATTGGGCTTAAGCTGCGGGGAAGCCCGCAATCCAAGCCCGACAACCTAAGCGCATATAAAAGCTGAGATTTTAAGGTTTTGGTTCATTCGAGAAAAAGAAAGGAAAAATGCGAATAGAGAGGGTGGGAAGGGAAGGAGGGCGCGGCGCCCATGAGGAGAGGAGGAGAGGTGAAGTGCGCAAAGCTCCAAGGAGAAAGGAGAAGGTGTGATCCGGTTGCCATGGTTCCGTTCGTGATCGTCTCTAGAGATTCTATTCATCTAATTCGAGGTTAGGGGAGCTCTTTCTTTCCATCAAATAGAATTCCTTGATAGGTCTTAATCTAGGTTGTTGGACTAGATCCTTGATGCATGCCCTATTCTTGATGTTCTTGATATGTTGATGTTGTTCTTGATGTTCTTGATGTGATTGATGTTGTTCTTGATGTAGCCTTGATATGCTTGATGTTAATTTCCAATATATAGGCACTTCATGTATGCGCATGTGAATTATAATAGAGACACGATTATTATGTGATTTATGCGATTAAGTTGATGTTGATGGTATTGGGTGTTGATGGTGTTCGCATATGAACTGTTTGAGGGTATGGGCGCCTAGGGCGCCATGGTGAGGTGCGTGTGGTGCCCAATAGAATTTTGATCATTTTAAACTAAAGTTTGATTTTTGGTGGTTGGAATTTTGGGTTGTGTTGGTCATGTGAAAAATTTGGAGAAAAACAATGTTTTGTGCTGAAATTGGGCAAAAATCTGTGTTGCTGAAAGTGCCTGGGTGCTGGGTGCCCATGGTGCTGTGCGCTGTGCAGTGTTGCTCCAGGCGCTGGGCGCTGGGTGCCAGCGCTGGGCGCTGAGCGCCCATGCGCGTGTGTGTGTGCGTAGCGCTGGGCGCTGGGTGCCAGCGCTGGGCGCTGAGCGCCCGTGTGCGTGTGTTGTGTGCTGCGCCAAGGCGCTGGGCGCTGAGCGCCCGGGTGTGTGTGCGTGCGTGTGTTGCCTTTTGCTAGGCGCTGGGCGCCAGGTGCCTGGGCGCTGGGTGCCCATGGCGCCAGTTTTCAGGATGTTCCAAATTATTTTCGAAAACTGTTTTCGCTATATCTTTTGACTCGGATATCCGTTTTGAACGATTCAAAAAGCGTTGTGAAGCATTTTCAGTTGTCCATCTGTGTGTTCCATTTTTAAAAATAAAATCTCATAAATTCAGAAGGATTGCTGGGCGCCCAAGTGGCCGTTCCCGGTGATCGTTGCTGTGACAATGAAAAGATGTTTTGGGTGTCTTTAAAAATTCTCTTTGCGTACGACCCGTGGATTTAACGAAGTAATGCCAAAAAGGATGATTTTGACGATGATGCCCCTAGTGGCTAGTTAAATGACGGTTTTGCCCTTAGTGGCTATTATTATTTATAGTGACGTGTAAATGACGATGATGCCCTTAGTGGCTAGTTAAATGACTGTTTTGCCCTTAGTGGCTAATGTTCTTTCTAATGACGAGTAAATGACGGTTTTGCCCTTAGCAGCCAATATTATTGATAATGAGGTGTAAATGACGATGATGCCCTCAGTGGTTAGTTAAATGACTGTTTCGCCCTTAGTGGCTAATATTATTTATAATGACGTGTAAATAACTATTTTGCCCTTAGTGGCTATTATTATTTATAGTGATGTGTAAATGACGATGATGCCCGTGGTGGCTAGTAAATGATGTTTCTGCCCTCAGTGGCTATTGTGTGAGTTGATGACATCTGTGTAAGAGTGATGATGAAACCCAGTGACGTTTGAGGCCGAGAGGCTAAGTGATGTTAAGGCCTAAAAGGCTAAGTGATGGGTCACATAGTTGACTGCGATTTGTGCCCTCAGTGGCTATTGTGTGAATTGTGAATTTGCAGGTGCTGTGCCTCTTATTTGGCAAACCGGTAAGTGATGGGTCACATAGTTGACTGCGATTTGTGCATTTTAGTGTTTGTGTGTTGTGAGTGGTGCATGTCATAGTGTCTCATGCCCATATGCATAAACCCAGTGACGTTTTGGGGCCTGAGTGGCTAAGTGACGATGAGGCCTTAAGGGCTAAGCGACGTTTGTGAAAAGGTACCTCATGCATATGCCCGCGAGTGGGTTGCATTTCATAAGCCTACATGACATGAGATGAGTTATTGTAAGTGATGTGAATGATGACTGTGATGTGAATATTTAGTGTGTTGGATGCTGATTGTTCTAGTGCTTAGCCTATGATTAGTACTTGTCATATTTTCTATTATATGGATTGAATGATGCTCACCCTTTCCTGTTTGAATGTTACCCCCATGTTGGTAATGTGCAGGTGATTCCCAGTGAAGGCCTTTAGCTTCACTTTTTGAGTCGAGTCGTCATGCTCTGATACGTAGCACCTGGGGGGAATGTATTTGATGTTTAGCTGATGTACTTAAATTTGTATACTGTTGATGGGTTGATTTACTTTCCACTGCGTTGACGTTGGATTTTATTACGTAGTTTTCGATGTTTTGAGGTCTCCCTATTGTGGAGTGCTATGTATTGCACCTTTGACGACGCACTATTTTATTTGAGACTTGAGGTTTTATTTTGACGTATGTGTGACACCCTCGTGGTGAAATCAAAAATGATTTTTAAACTCTGATTTTCTTAATTAAAATAAAAGGGTAGAAAGGGGGTGTTACATAAGTGGTATCAGAGCAATGGTTGGTCCGTCCGGCCGAGTCGTCGAGTCGTTGTGTCAGATAGTGACCAACTGTTGTCCTTTCAGTGCTGACCGTTGTTTGTGTTGCAGGTACACCGGAAAGTTTCTATTGGTAAGTGAACTAGTGGGGGAGATTTCCCTACTAGTGCTGTGTGCCCTATTGTGTATTCAGTGTGAGAACTGTGTTTTGCTGTTGTGATCCTTATTGTTGACCTTATTGCTGCGTGCTTCTAAATGAATTGTCATGTTGTTTAAATGTTCACATGTGTTTTAGTTGATATTGAGCTCTGTGTGTTTTACATAAAATGTCAAATTAATCGCTGTTGCTGTGGATTGTTAAGTCGCATGTACTTTCTTATGTTGATATGTCCGAACTATTTTAAGAGGTCGACGCTGAGCTTTTACGAAAAATCCTGTGAATACGTGTGATGTTTTGAAAAAAAAAAAAAAACGAGTGCGTTGTGAAAATATTATTTTTGTAAGTTATCTCAAGCTGTTGCTGCACTAATAACTGCCGTAGTGTTTTGACCACTTCAAGAGGAAATGTTTTCATTCGAGTGCTATGGTTTGTCCTCGGTTCTTTTCGAAGGATTTCAACTTGGTGTAAAAAGATTTTACTATTAAATGTCGATATTGGCGTCAAATATTTATTTGAATGGACTCTAAAGTTTTACTATAGTACACTCCTGACTTGCACAATGATGCTATACGCTAAGTGCCTAGTGAATCGGTCTTGCCGATTGCGTTAGGATGTTTTTACTGCCTTGGCTGCAGCGAACGATACAATTTTTAGTCTGGATATCACGACTATTGTTTTCTTCTTTTGTACGAATCCATGAAGTGATTTTAAAAGTGGACTATATGTTATGTTGTTAGTATTATCCCACGTACTTTACCCCATTCGGTCCTTTGTCTAGTTTTCCTCAACATGCCGAATCTTTGCGAATTGTTTCGTGACCGTGAACTGTAAATTTTCCAATACTAAGTTCTGCATGATTTTACTTGACTGTTATACCCTTTGCAGTTGTGCTACGTGATTTTGAGAAGCCCTAGACATTTAAAATGTGCGCTGGCACTATTTTTGCACTCTTTGAGTTGACTTTTGTTGCCGTATGTTCTTGAAGACACCTTATTCCCAAAAAAAAAAAAAAAAAAAAATTAAGCTGATGTTCAGTCTGGCAAGGAAAATCAATTTCTGTAACGTGTTTTATTTTCCGTGCCGAGAATTTTAAACGAGTATTCTGTTCACGCCTGTGATTATACCTTTTTGTATATGTGCCTTAGTTGTAAAATTGACGTTTCCCTGAATAGACCTTTCTGACTGTTTTAATGCCTTGACTGCTGTTCCCTGAGGAGTGTCGTTGTTGTTTCAGAAGATTTCTGTTATTGTTCCTAATCTTATGCACTGCCCCTATTTTTATGAGTTGTGCCTAATTCGATTGTTAACCGTTGCCGGTGCCTTAGTGCCCGATTGTTGTGACTGAGTTGTTAATATTGTTGTTGTTGATGATGTTGGTACTAATGATGTTGCTTTGTTGTTGGTTTTTAGTTGTTGGTGTCGCCTGAGTGGCAATTGTATTTGTTGATGTCGCCATAGTGGCAATTGTAATTGTTAATGTCGCCTGAGTGGCAAAGTTGTTTGTGGATGTTATTGTCGTGTTACTAAAATTATGAGACTTGTTGTACGACTGTTATGCACCCTGTGAGTTTTGTCTTGATGCTGTGATGATTGATGTGTTTTGTTATCCCTAAGGGTAGATGAATGAGGTAGAATGCGAGCTAGTTTATCAGAGTAGCGCAGCGGAGTAGAGAGTGAGTCTGATTATTACTGCTTGAAGTTACCTGGCTGAACAAGTAGGAGGGACGGCCGCCCAAGCACTCACCGCCGGTAATCAGAGCAATAGTAATCAGCATGAATGAGAGCACTAGTTGTCTAGGTGGCCTTAGTGGGAGAGTGTTGGCGTTGACAGGTGGATTTCGAGGACGAAATTCCTTTAAGTGGGGGAGAGTTGTAACACCCCAAAAATAATAGATTAATTTATTTAATTAGTTAAAAGAAATAGGGTGGTAGAAATAATAATATAATTATTATTTATTACTTATTAAAATGAGTATAAGGTGTTTTAAATAAAATAAGGAGCAGTATTGTAATCGGATAAGGTGTTGTAATTAAATTGGGCTTAAGCTGCGGGGAAGCCCGCAATCCAAGCCCGACAACCTAAGCGCATATAAAAGCTGAGATTTTAAGGTTTTGGTTCATTCGAGAAAAAGAAAGGAAAAATGCGAATAGAGAGGGTGGGAAGGGAAGGAGGGCGCGGCGCCCATGAGGAGAGGAGGAGAGGTGAAGTGCGCAAAGCTCCAAGGAGAAAGGAGAAGGTGTGATCCGGTTGCCATGGTTCCGTTCGTGATCGTCTCTAGAGATCCTATTCATCTAATTCGAGGTTAGGGGAGCTCTTTCTTTCCATCAAATAGAATTCCATGATAGGTCTTAATCTAGGTTGTTGGACTAGATCCTTGATGCATGCCCTATTCTTGATGTTCTTGATATGTTGATGTTGTTCTTGATGTTCTTGATGTGATTGATGTTGTTCTTGATGTAGCCTTGATATGCTTGATGTTAATTTCCAATATATAGGCACTTCATGTATGCGCATGTGAATTATAATAGAGACACGATTATTATGTGATTTATGCGATTAATTTGATGTTGATGGTATTGGGTGTTGATGGTGTTCGCATATGAAGTGTTTGAGGGTATGGGCGCCTAGGGCGCCATGGTGAGGTGCGTGTGGTGCCCAATAGAATTTTGATCATTTTAAAATAAAGTTTGATTTTTGGTGGTTGGAATTTTGGGTTGTGTTGGTCATGTGAAAAATTTGGAGAAAAACAATGTTTTGTGCTGAAATTGGGCAAAAATCTGTGTTACTGAAAGTGCCTGGGCGCTGGGTGCCCATGGTGCTGTGCGCTGTGCAGTGTTGCTCCAGGCGCTGGGCGCTGGGTGCCAGCGCTGGGCGCTGAGCGCCCATGCGCGTGTGTGTGTGTGTAGCGCTGGGCGCTGGGTGCCAGCGCTGGGCGCTGAGCGCCCGTGTGCGTGTGTTGTGTGCTGCGCCAAGGCGCTGGGCGCCAGGCGCTGGGCGCTGAGCGCCCGGGTGTGTGTGCGTGCGTGTGTTGCCTTTTGCTAGGCGCTGGGCGCCAGGTGCCTGGGCGCTGGGTGCCCATGGCGCCAGTTTTCAGGATGTTCCAAATTATTTTCGAAAACTGTTTTCGCTATATCTTTTGACTCGGATATCCGTTTTGAACGATTCAAAAAGCGTTGTGAAGCATTTTCAGTTGTCCATCTGTGTGTTCCATTTTTAAAAATAAAATCTCATAAATTCAGAAGGATTGCTGGGCGCCCAAGTGGCCGTTCCCGGTGATCGTTGCTGTGACAATGAAAAGATGTTTTGGGTGTCTTTAAAAATTCTCTTTGCGTACGACCCGTGGATTTAACGAAGTAATGCCAAAAAGGATGATTTTGACGATGATGCCCCTAGTGGCTAGTTAAATGACGGTTTTGCCCTTAGTGGCTATTATTATTTATAGTGACGTGTAAATGACGATGATGCCCTTAGTGGCTAGTTAAATGACTGTTTTGCCCTTAGTGGCTAATGTTCTTTCTAATGACGAGTAAATGACGGTTTTGCCCTTAGCGGCCAATATTATTGATAATGAGGTGTAAATGACGATGATGCCCTCAGTGGTTAGTTAAATGACTGTTTCGCCCTTAGTGGCTAATATTATTTATAATGACGTGTAAATAACTATTTTGCCCTTAGTGGCTATTATTATTTATAGTGATGTGTAAATGACGATGATGCCCGTGGTGGCTAGTAAATGACGTTTCTGCCCTCAGTGGCTATTGTGTGAGTTGATGACATCTGTGTAAGAGTGATGATGAAACCCAGTGACGTTTGAGGCCGAGAGGCTAAGTGATGTTAAGGCCTAAAAGGCTAAGTGATGGGTCACATAGTTGACTGCGATTTGTGCCCTCAGTGGCTATTGTGTGAATTGTGAATTTGCAGGTGCTGTGCCTCTTATTTGGCAAACCGGTAAGTGATGGGTCACATAGTTGACTGCGATTTGTGCATTTTAGTGTTTGAGTGTTGTGAGTGGTGCATGTCATAGTGTCTCATGCCCATATGCATAAACCCAGTGACGTTTTGGGGCCTGAGTGGCTAAGTGACGATGAGGCCTTAAGGGCTAAGCGACGTTTGTGAAAAGGTACCTCATGCATATGCCCGCGAGTGGGTTGCATTTCATAAGCCTACATGACATGAGATGAGTTATTGTAAGTGATGTGAATGATGACTGTGATGTGAATATTTAGTGTGTTGGATGCTGATTGTTCTAGTGCTTAGCCTATGATTAGTACTTGTCATATTTTCTATTATATGGATTGAATGATGCTCACCCTTTCCTGTTTGAATGTTACCCCCATGTTGGTAACGTGCAGGTGATTCCCAGTGAAGGCCTTTAGCTTCACTTTTTGAGTCGAGTCGTCATGCTCTGATACGTAGCACCTGGGGGGAATGTATTTGATGTTTAGCTGATGTACTTAAATTTGTATACTGTTGATGGGTTGATTTACTTTCCACTGCGTTGACGTTGGATTTTATTACGTAGTTTTCGATGTTTTGAGGTCTCCCTATTGTGGAGTGCTATGTATTGCACCTTTGACGACGCACTATTTTATTTGAGACTTGAGGTTTTATTTTGACGTATGTGTGACACCCTCGTGGTGAAATCAAAAATGATTTTTAAACTCTGATTTTCTTAATTAAAATAAAAGGGTAGAAAGGGGGTGTTACATTGGGGGGAGGCGCCTCACTTGAGAAAAAGAAAGAGAGGAGCGTGAGAGAAAGAAAAGAGAAAAACGTGAAAGAGAGGAAAAGAAAGAAAACGCGAAGGAGAGAAAGAAAGAGAAGGAAAAATAGCGCAAGGGAGAGGATAGGAGAAGAGAGAGGCGCAAATCCCAAGGAGGAGGAGAGGAGCTCAGTTGCTGTGGTTACTCGGTGTGCACGTGGAGGTGTCCCTGTCTTCGGTGAAACTAAGGTAAGGGTGGGTCTTGCCTTATAATAGGGAATATAATGGGATGTATGTAGGGGTTAGGTCCTATGTCCTGTTTTACCTTGATTTTATGTTATTGATGATTATATGTGTATGTGGTTGTCAATTGTTGCTCATTGATATGACCTGTGAAATTGTGCTCTGTAAGTTGAATTTGAGTTGCCTGCTAAGTGCTCGAATAATTGCGTAAACGATGTATTTTTGAACATATTATATAATTTGGTGTTGTTGATGAGATTGATGCATGATTTGATTGGTTGTGTTGCTCGAAACTGTAATCTGATGTGTTATGGGCGCATTGGGCGCCATATGAGCAGGTGATGTCTTGGGTGAATTTTGGTGTCTAAGTGTTGTAGGCACATAAGGTGCCATAGTATTGATGTTGATAATGAGTAAAAAAAATGATTTTGATGATGTGAATAAAGTTTGATTTTGGTGGTTGGAATTTTGGGTGTGTCAAAAAGTATATTTTGATGTTTTGAAATTGGCAAAAGTTGGTTTTTAGGTGTTTTGATGTTGCTGGAAAACTGGCGGTGTTGCGCAGGATGTTGCCTCTGCGCCAGTTTTTGTGTGCTGTGTTGCGCAGAATGTTGCCTCTGCGCCAGTTTTTATGTCTGGCTGTGTTGCGCAGGATGTTGCCTCTGCGCCAGTTTTTGTGTGCTGTGTTGCGCAGAATGTTGCCTCTGCGCCAGTTTTTATGTCTGGCTGTGTTGCCCAGGATGTTGCCTCTGCGCCAGTTTTTGTGAGCTGTGTTGCGCAGAATGTTGCCTCTGCGCCAGTTTTTATGTCTGGCTGTGTTGCGCAGGATGTTGCCTCTGCGCCAGTTTTTGTGTGCTGTGTTGCGCAGAATGTTGCCTCTGCGCCAGTTTTTGTGTCTGGGTGTGTTGCGCAGGATGTTGCCTCTGCGCCAGTTTTCAGCAGTGTTGCCTAATTTTTCCCAAACTTGTTTTTAACGTAACTTTTGACTCGGGTGTCCGTTTTAGGTGGTTCAAAGTGCGTTACGACGCTCATTTAATTGTCTATCTGTTTGTCCAGGCCAAAACCAAAACTTAATATTTTTCCCCGGTCGTTTCTGAAAGTCCCAAGTGACTGTGTACTAGTTGTTGTTTGGATTGGAAATCGCTACTGTTCCTTTTAAATAAAATGTTGGTGTTCTTCATGAGACTAAGGTACTGTTCCTTGTATTTTTAAATGGCGTTGTCACGGTGAAAGTAATGTGTTGTGTAACAGTGTGGTATGCAAATATATATATATATATGGTGTATATTATTATTGGTGAATGGGGTCTGTGATCCTCTTTTGGGTGTTGGGGAATAAACAAACTGTTGGTGAATATGCTATGACATACTTTTATTTGGTGATTCTGGTGTGTGATGCATTGTCATCGTGTCGCATAATCATATGCATGATTTTTGGTGAATAGGCTTCGGCCTCGGGCTTCGGCCTTATTATAAATTTTGGTGAATGCCCTCAAGGCTCATTTTTGGTGATGGATCCACATGCATATGCCCGTGGAGTTTTGGGTTGCATCTCATACATTAAACATACAGTTGGTGAATGTTTTGGTGATTATTTATTTGGTGATTGTTTGGTGATTACTTTTATTTGGTGATTGTTTGGTGAATATTTAGTTGGTGATGAATTGGTGATTAATTTCGGTTGACTGAACTGGTGATTAAAGTGAATATTGTTGTAATTGATGTAGTCCTGTATCTGTACATACTACTCCTTATGTACTTTATTATAGGGTTTGAGACTCACCCCGTTTTGTTGATTTTTACTTTACAGGTAACCGTACTTGAAGGCTTTGACCTTCATTCCCTTGAGTTCGAGTCGCTCTGATACGTAGCACCTGGGGGGTGTAACACCCCATTCTACCCGGCTATTTATCATAGAGATCAGAGTTTCAAAATTTCTTTTTGAATGGAATGCTACACATAAACTTAATCTAACAACGATCAAATCAGTATAAGCCTTCCTTATACCTTTATAATACGCAACACCATTAAATAATTTAGGGTACTCTTGACTTTACCAACAGAATCCACACATTATAATTTAGATGTCTCGCAGCGGAAAAATAACATAATCTCGAAAGTGCCAAACAACAGCCTCATCGAAAAATCATTAAATCAATGCATACAAAATTCAACAACAAATGAATAACATTAGAATTCCTAAGCCAACCCCCCTAGGTGTCACGTATCAGAGCAGACCGACTCGGGAGTGAAAGGAGTAAGCCCTCACTCAGGACTACCTGTGGTAAACAACAACAGAAGGGTGAGTCTCAACTACATAATAAAGGCTATAATAAGAAGTATATTCCATCATAGCATCACACTCATACAGTCACACAGTAGCATAGTTCATACAATCACCAACTCGCATGCTTATCATGAGGATGTATGCAATACAGTTATGCATGTGGTACCATTTTCCCAGACCGCAGCCTTATCATTTTGATTTAGAACTCAGACCGCAGCCTTATCATCATAATTTAAAACTCAGACCGCAGCCTTATGTATGCATGAGACTCCATGACAAAACCACAATCATAATTCTTAACAACACGGTCCATGCATCCTATATCACATCTTTAATTAATCTTAGTTTTAGCCCCCATGGCCTCATCATCAATCAACTCATTATTTTCTCATCTCAATCACGTCTCTATGACTAAGCTAGCTCTAGGGACCAATCTGTCACTATTAGGACCGAAACCAAAACACAAGGCACGGACGCACCACTTGGCGCCCTGGGCGGCACACTTGGCGCCCAACCCAACACACAAGCGCACAACCACAATAGCTCACCTGAAAATTAAAACCGCTCTAGCCAAAATGTTCAAAAGAGGATTTGGTCACGTGGATACAAAGTTTGGCTAGGGAAAATATACTCAGAAATCGTTTTGCACACAAGACCCCCTTTACACAAGGTAAAACGATGCCCAATAGGACCATTTCAAAACGGTGCATGAACAACTGAAAATTCTTTAGCCAAAATGTTTTAAATATCATTTGGTCAGGTGAATACAAAGTTTGGCTAGGGAAAATATGTTCAGAAACTGATTTGCACCCAACACCCCCTTTACACAAGCTAAAACGATGCCCAATAGGACCATTTCAAAACCACAAGTGCAAATCTGGAATTTCTTTAGCCAAAGTGCTTAAAATACAATTTGGTCAGGTGAATACAAAATGTGGCTCGGGAAAATATGCTCAGAAAATGATTTGCACACAAGGCACCCCTTAGACAAGCCAAAACGATGCCCAATAGGACCATTTCAAAACCACAAGTGCAAATCTGGAAATTCTTTAGCCAAAGTGCTTAAAATACAATTTGGTCAGGTGAATACAAAATTTGGCTCGGGAAAATATGCTCAGAAAATGATTTGCACACAAGGCACCCCTTAGACAAGCCAAAACGATGCCCAATAGGACCATTTCAAAACCACAAGTGCAAATCTGGAAATTCTTTAGCCAAAGTGTTTTAAATATCATTTGGTCAGGTGAATGCAAAATTTGGCACGACAAAAACTGTTTAGAAATTGAGGTTCACATGAACCACCCCCTAGGCGCACACCCCATGTGACACAGGCGCCACCAGACGCCATTCTGGGCAGCACAGGCGCACAGACAGCAACACACGCACGCCCAGGCAGCAAACAACACACACAACGCAACACAACCCACTGCTACAGTACACAGAGCGCCATTTTCCTAGGCACTTGGTGTAACACCCCTTTTCTAATAACTTTACTTTTAAATAAAATCAGAGTCTTTTTTTTTTTTTTTTGAAAACAATTCAAGCGAGTGCTACATTTACTTCATAAATAACAAGATACATAACACCATGAGAAAAATGTTTAGTTCGCATCAACTAAAACCAATCACCATCAGCAGCGGAATAAATATGAGTTCTAAAATTTAAAACCAATACATCACCAATCAAATCTAACAGTTTAGGAAAAATAATGCATAAACATAGGACACCCCCCCTGGTGCTACGTATCAGAGCGTGACACTTCCTACCAGACGAAGGCATAAAGGAATCCTTCACTCGTTATTACCTGCACGTTGCCGACATAAGAAGCAACATAAAGGCAGTAGGGTGAGTCTCTTTTCATAATTAATAACATATGGGAATTACGCAATGCATAGGAAAAAGGAAACCAGGCACACCAATTCACAACAATGGAACAATCACATCAACATTCTATTTCCAAACAGCACTACACAATATATGATTATGCATGTAATGCAACCCAAACTCCACGGGTACATGCATGTCGGATCCGTCACCAAATACAAGTAGGCCGTAGCCTCTGCTCACCAAATAAAATTAGGCCGTAGCCTCTGCTCACCAATAATGCACATGCTTCATGAGGGGTTATGGAGAATGCATCACAACACACCACAAATCAATCAATTCACCATTTTAAATTCTAATCTCACCATAGTGCATTATTTAACTCACCAAATTAAAATTAGGCCGAAGCCTCTGCTCACCAATCTCACCTCATCATCACTCACCAATTCAGCTCACCACCCACACCAACACCAATTCAAATAGACCAACTCAGGACATTGACACGACATAGGGAAAATGGATAAAAATAGCCATTTGGACACTTGAACACCTTCAGCCAGGAACACCAGTAAAAATAATTTATTTTTGCATAAAATTGAGACCATTGAATAGACACTGAAATTAGCTTCGAAACGCGTTTTGAACCGTTAAATTTGGATAACCGAGTCAAAAGTTACATTAAAAACAAAAAGGAAAAATATTTAGACATCCTGGAAACTGGCGCATGGGCGCTGGGCGCCCAGGGGCAACACAGCGCTTAGCGCATGGGCGCTTGGCGCCCAGGAGAGGCAACACGCACAGGCGCATGGGCGCTTGGCGCCCAGGAACAACACGCGCAACAGCGCACAGGCGCTAGGCACCCAGGGGAACAACACGCGCAACAGCGCACATGCGCTAGGCGCCCAGGTGAACAACACGCGCAACAGCGCACAGGCGCTAGGCGCCTAGGGGAACAACACGCACAGGCGCTCAGCACAGCAACACGGCGCCCAGGCACTAGGCGCCTAAGGCCAACATGCAACAAAATTTATTTTCCTTCGAAATTGATTTTACACGAGCCAAATGCTCAGAACATGAAAACCAAATTAAAATTTCATCAAAAACTGAACCTCATTTTTGGCGCCCATGCACTAGGCACCTAGTGAAAATATGCAACTCAACTCCTTTGTTGCCAAAAATCATTTTTCATGAGCCATTTTACCTGAGTATAAAAACCTGAAAACAATTTTCGCAAAACTATCACCCGGACTTTGGGGCCCTTGGCGCCCATGACACAAGCAACAAGTGGCAAAACTGACAGCACAGGGACACAGAATGGCAACACAGGCAACAGGCACAGCAACACAGAATGGCAACACAGGCAACAGAATTTTTGGAAACTGGCACAGCACACTGCTGGGCACTTGGCGCCCATGACCATGGTGCAAAACAGAAAATTTCAGCAACATGCATATGGCGCCTAAGGCGCCTAGGGGCTTCCAAACAGAATTTTTTCCACTTTCAATTACCAATTAAAATTCACCAAAACGCCCAATTACATATATATTACTAAAGTGTCACCATGATTCTCAATTTCACCATATAATCACCAAATAATCATATATTCAAACATATGGTCTCCAATTCGCATTTAGCAACAATTCAACATCAATCATGCGATTTCCAACATAGCAATTCAATCATCAAGCATCACAATATTATGAATCAATCATTAACATCACAAATCATTCATAGAACTAACCTAGAACCCTAACCCTAAGCAATTCACAATTCGCATAATTATTAAGAACAAAAAGAGGACCCCCTAACCTTATGGAAGTCGAAATGTTAGCCAAGCTCCAAGGGAAGAATGCAAACCACCAACGAGCCTCCTCCTCTTCTCTATGAGTTTCGCCTTCTCCTCTTCTTCTCTTCTTTTCTTCGCAACTTTTCTCTTCCCACTCTCTCTTACGTTTCTTTTCTTTCTTTTTCTCACTTGAGTGAATTGCAACTCACTCCCTAGACCCCTAATGATTCGACTCCTACGCCAAGGAATGGGCCACGGGCCTAATTGTGGATCACGGGCCCTTGCTCGCACCACTTAATTAGTGACAACACCTCCTAATAAAATAAAATAAAATAAGTAAACTTGAATTATTTAATTAAATTAAATAAATATTGTAAGCCTTAAATAACTTAATTAAATAAATAATTAAATTATTTTGGGGCGTTACAACTCTCCCCCACTTAGAATATTTCGTCCTCGAAATTACCTGAATCAAACAACTCCGGATATGCTTCCCGCATCTTGCTCTCCAGCTCCCAAGTCATACTCTCGCCAGCAGCTCCTAACCAAACCACTTTCACCAAAAGAATTTCTTTCCCTCTCAGAGTCTTCACTTCTCTATCTTCAGTCCGCACAGGCATAGTCTCCACGGTGAGATTATCCCGCACCTCTACTTCATCCATCTGAATCACATGAGACGGGTCCGGAACATACTTTCGAAGTTGTGACACGTGAAACACGTCATGCAAGTTCGAAAGATTAGGTGGTAGAGCCACCCTATAGGCAACACTTCCCACCCTCTCCGTAATCTGATACGGACCAATGAAACGGGGAGTTAACTTCTTAGATTTCAAGGCACGCCCAACACCAGTCACCGGAGTGACTCTCAGAAACACATGATCACCGGCCTGAAACTCTAAATCCTTCCTTCTCTTATCATGATAGCTCTTTTGTCGACTCTGCGACGCTTTCATCTTCTCACGGATTAATTTTACCTTCTCAGTTGTTTCTCGCACAATCTCAGGCCCCAACACTGCACTCTCCCCAGATTCATACCAACACAACGGAGTCCTACATCTCCGACCATACAATGCCTCAAACGGTGCCATACCAATACTAGAATGAAAACTGTTGTTATAGGTGAACTCTATCAACGAAAGATGAGAATCCCATGAACCTCCCTGCTCAAGAACACATGCCCTCAACAAGTCCTCTAACGACTGAATAGTCCTCTCCGTCTGACCATCTGTCTGCGGATGATAAGCGGAGCTCAACCTCAACTTAGAACCCAAAGCTTCCTGCAAACTTTTCCAAAATTCAGATGTGAATCTTGGATCTCTATCAGATACAATACTAAGCGGAACGCCATGCAACTTCACAATAGTCTTGATGTAGATTTCTGCCAACCTTGGAACTGGATAGGTCATATTAATTGGCAAGAAATGAGCAGACTTAGACAGCCTGTCCACAACCACCCATATAGCATCGAACCCTCTCACTGTATTTGGCAAACCAGTTACAAAATCCATGGAAATGCTATCCCATTTCCATTCCGGAATCTCCAATGGTTGCATCAACCCCGCAAGCTTCTGATGCTCAATCTTAGACTTCTGACAAGTCAGACACGAATACACAAACTGCGCCACATCCTTCTTCATACCAGGCCACCAGAACATTCTCTTCAAATCTTGGTACATTTTCGTAGCTCCTGGATGAATACTCAACTTGCTCCTATGGCTCTCCTCAAGAATCATTCTCTTCATCTCAGCATCGTCAGGAATGCAGATCCTATCTCTGAATCTCAATACACCTTGGGAATCTAACTTGAAATCTCCATCCACATCTTGATCATTCACAACTAACAGGTCTACCAACTTTACATCCGACTTTTGTGCTTCTCGGACAGTAACCAAAAATTCATTGCCGATCTTCAACATCCCCAATCTGACACTCTGCGGTGTCACTTCACAAACCAGACTCATGTCCCAAAACTGCTCAATCAACTCTAACTCTTTCACCATCATAGCCGACATATGCAAACTCTTCCGACTTAAAGCATCAGCCACGACATTAGCTTTGCCGGGGTGATAGTTCAAGCTGAAATCATAATCCTTCAGCAATTCTAGCCAACGCCTCTGCCTCATATTTAGCTCCTTCTGATCAAACAAGTATTTTAAACTCTTATGGTCGCTAAACACTTCAAATCTGGTACCATACAGATAGTGCCTCCAAATTTTCAGCACAAACACAATTGCAGCTAGCTCCAAATCATGAGTAGGGTAGTTCTTCTCATGGGTCCTCAACTGTCTGGACGCATAAGCTACTACCTTACCCTCTTGCATCAATACACCTCCCAAACCCATCTTGGAAGCATCACAATATACTACAAACGGTCGATCAGGAACAGGCAAAGTCAAAACGGGCGATGTAGTCAACCTCTTTTTCAACTCATTGAAGCTATCCTCACAGCGAGCATCCCACACAAAAGCTCTTCCTTTACATGTCAATTGAGTCAACGGAAGTGCCAACCTCGAGAAACCTTCAATAAATCTCCTGTAATAACCAGCTAATCCCAAAAAGCTTCTAATCTCTGTAACTGACTTCGGGCTCTCCCATTGGGACACAGCATCAACCTTGGCTGGGTCCACAGCTATACCATTACCAGAGATAATATGACCAAGGAAACCTACTTCATTCAGCCAGAACTCACACTTAGACAATTTTGCATACAATTTCTTTTCTTTCAATACTTCCAGTACTAACCTCAAATGTTCTGCGTGCTCCTCTTCTGTCTTAGAATACACCAGAATGTCGTCAATAAGCACAACTACAAACCGATCCAAGTAACTATGAAAAGTACGATTCATGTACTCCATAAACACACCCGGCGCATTGGTAACACCAAACGGCATAACAGAATACTCATAGTGCCCATATCTCGTTCTGAAAGCGGTTTTCTGAATGTCTTCATCCTTTACCTTGATCTGGTGATAACCCGACCTCAAATCGATTTTACTAAACACCTTAGCACCTACCAACTGGTCCATCAGATCATCAATTCTGGAAAGCGGATACCGGTTCTTTATTGTCACTTTGTTCAATTGGCTATAATCGACACAAAGTCTCATACTCCCGTCCTTCTTTTTCACTAACAATACCGGAGCACCCCACGGTGACACACTTGGCCTTACAAATTTCTTCTCAAGTAGATCTTCTTATTGCTTTTTCAATTCAGACAACTCTGAGGCTGACATTCGGTACGGTGCCATAGACACAGGCCTAGTACCAGGTATAAGATCAATGGCAAACTCAACCTCCCTCTCTGGCGGGACACTTGGAATTTCATCCGGGAACACTTCAGGGAACTCACACACTACTTGAACCCTGTCAATGATCGCCTGATTCTCAGCAGACAATGACGCCATCAAGGCAAACAGATGAACTCCTTCCCTCATTACCTTATGCAAATGACCAGCAGGCAACAACACTGATTCTTCCTCTTCGGGAGGAAAGAAACTCACAGATCTCCGGAAACAATTAATATGCACATGGTTAAATACTAACCAGTCCATACCAAGAATGACATCCAACCCTCCCAACGGCAAACAAATTAGATCAACAAGAAAGTCTCTGCCGAAGATTGACAGAGGGCACTTAGCACACACAAGAGAGGTAGTTACTGAACCCTTAGCTGGAGTGTCAATAACCATCTCCCTCATCATAGAAGATAAAACAAGGTCCAATTTCTCAGCACACAAAGCAGCAATAAATGAATGCGTAGCACCAGTATCAATAATAGCAATCAAAGGAATACCATTAATAAAACATGTACCTCTAATCTCATTAGTATCCTCTGATCCTGCGAGAGCAAACACTTTTCCATGGGACTTCTCTTTCTTCGACTTAGTACACTTAGTACTAATATGACCTGATTCCCCGCAATTGTAGCACACCACATCCCTTTTCTCACATTTCGCAGCCACATGACCCTCTTTACCGCATTTGAAACATTTATTATCTGAGCAGTCAAAACTCTTGTGACCCGGCTTGCCACACCTGTAGCACACAACCTTCGCAGGGGCATCTACCCCACTTGTTTTCTTATTATCAGCATACCTCTGCTTACCTTTACCAGCTGGAACCTCATATGGCTTACCTCGATTCTGAAATTTACCTCTCAGATCCCTCATGACCTTAGAATGAGCATTACTATCATCCTCATATATCCTGCAACTGTCGATCAAATCAGCGAATACCCGAATCTTCTGGTACCCTACAGCTTTCTTGATATCAGCCCTCAGTCCATTCTCAAACTTAATACACTTTGAGAACTCAGAATCAGCATCAGCATAATGGGGATAAAACTTAGCCAATTCAGTGAACTTGGCAGCATACTCTGTCACTGACATGCTTCCTTGCTTCAGCTCAAGGAATTCTATTTCTTTCTTACCTCTCACATCTTCAGGAAAATACTTCCGCAAGAACTCTCTACGGAAAACAGCCCAAGTTATCTCTTCATTAGCAGTTTCTAATCTCTGCCTCACCTCCATCCACCAATCATCAGCTTCCTCTGCCAGCGTATGGGTACCATACCTGACCTTCTGCGCATCATCACAATCCATGACCCGAAATATCCTTTCAATCTCTTTCAGCCATGCCAGAGCACCATCTGGATTATACTTGCCCTTAAAGACAGGTGGGTTCTCTCTCTGGAACGTAGCCAAATTGCGCGTCCCATCATTAACAGCACCGGGTATATTACCCATCGCCCCGGCTATAGCCTGCAAGGCAGCAGCAAGTGCAGCATCGTCCCGTCTGGCCATTCTAGCACTGCAACAGAAAACAAAATTCAGAAACGAGTAACAAACTCAATGTTACTCAACACGACGACTCGACTACCGGCCGGACAGACCGAACTGCTCTGATACCACTAATGTAACACCCCTTTTCTAATAACTTTACTTTTAAATAAAATCAGAGTCTTTTTTTTTTTTTTGAAAACAATTCAAGCGAGTGCTACATTTACTTCATAAATAACAAGATACATAACACCATGAGAAAAATGTTTAGTTCGCATCAACTAAAACCAATCACCATCAGCAGCGGAATAAATATGAGTTCTAAAATTTAAAACCAATACATCACCAATCAAATCTAACAGTTTAGGAAAAATAATGCATAAACATAGGACACCCCCCCCTGGTGCTACGTATCAGAGCGTGACACTTCCTACCAGACGAAGGCATAAAGGAATCCTTCACTCGTTATTACCTGCACGTTGCCGACATAAGAAGCAACATAAAGGCAGTAGGGTGAGTCTCTTTTCATAATTAATAACATATGGGAATTACGCAATGCATAGGAAAAAGGAAACCAGGCACACCAATTCACAACAATGGAACAATCACATCAACATTCTATTTCCAAACAGCACTACACAATATATGATTATGCATGTAATGCAACCCAAACTCCACGGGTACATGCATGTCGGATCCGTCACCAAATACAAGTAGGCCGTAGCCTCTGCTCACCAAATAAAATTAGGCCGTAGCCTCTGCTCACCAATAATGCACATGCTTCATGAGGTGTTATGGAGAATGCATCACAACACACCACAAATCAATCAATTCACCATTTTAAATTCTAATCTCACCATAGTGCATTATTTAACTCACCAAATTAAAATTAGGCCGAAGCCTCTGCTCACCAATCTCACCTCATCATCACTCACCATTTCAGCTCACCACCCACACCAACACCAATTCAAATAGACCAACTCAGGACATTGACACGACATAGGGAAAATGGATAAAAATAGCCATTTGGACACTTGAACACCTTCAGCCAGGAACACCAGTAAAAATAATTTATTTTTGCATAAAATTGAGACCATTGAATAGACACTGAAATTAGCTTCGAAACGCGTTTTGAACCGTTAAATTTGGATAACCGAGTCAAAAGTTACATTAAAAACAAAAAGGAAAAATATTTAGACATCCTGGAAACTGGCGCATGGGCGCTGGGCGCCCAGGGGCAACACAGCGCTTGGCGCATGGGCGCTTGGCGCCCAGGAGAGGCAACACGCACAGGCGCATGGGCGCTTGGCGCCCAGGAACAACACGCGCAACAGCGCACAGGCGCTAGGCGCCCAGGGGAACAACACGCGCAACAGCGCACAGGCGCTAGGCGCCCAGGGGAACAACACGCGCAACAGCGCACAGGCGCTAGGCGCCCAGGGGAACAACACGCACAGGCGCTCAGCACAGCAACACGGCGCCCAGGCACTAGGCGCCTAAGGCCAACATGCAACAAAATTTATTTTCCTTCGAAATTGATTTTACACGAGCCAAATGCTCAGAACATGAAAACCAAATTAAAATTTCATCAAAAACTGAACCTCATTTTTGGCGCCCATGCACTAGGCACCTAGTGAAAATATGCAACTCAACTCCTTTGTTGCCAAAAATCATTTTTCATGAGCCATTTTACCTGAGTATAAAAACCTGAAAACAATTTTCGCAAAACTATCACCCGGACTTTGGGGCCCTTGGCGCCCATGACACAAGCAACAAGTGGCAAAACTGACAGCACAGGGACACAGAATGGCAACACAGGCAACAGGCACAGCAACACAGAATGGCAACACAGGCAACAGAATTTTTGGAAACTGGCACAGCACACTGCTGGGCACTTGGCGCCCATGACCATGGTGCAAAACAGAAAATTTCAGCAACATGCATATGGCGCCTAAGGCGCCTAGGGGCTTCCAAACAGAATTTTTTCCACTTTCAATTACCAATTAAAATTCACCAAAACGCCCAATTACATATATATTACTAAAGTGTCACCATGATTCTCAATTTCACCATATAATCACCAAATAATCATATATTCAAACATATGGTCTCCAATTCGCATTTAGCAACAATTCAACATCAATCATGCGATTTCCAACATAGCAATTCAATCATCAAGCATCACAATATTATGAATCAATCATTAACATCACAAATCATTCATAGAACTAACCTAGAACCCTAACCCTAAGCAACTCACAATTCGCATAATTATTAAGAACAAAAAGAGGACCCCCTAACCTTATGGAAGTCGAAATGTTAGCCAAGCTCCAAGGGAAGAATGCAAACCACCAACGAGCCTCCTCCTCTTCTCTATGAGTTTCGCCTTCTCCTCTTCTTCTCTTCTTTTCTTCGCAACTTTTCTCTTCCCACTCTCTCTTACGTTTCTTTTCTTTCTTTTTCTCACTTGAGTGAATTGCAACTCACTCCCTAGACCCCTAATGATTCGACTCCTATGCCAAGGAATGGGCCACGGGCCTAATTGTGGATCACGGGCCCTTGCTCGCACCACTTAATTAGTGACAACACCTCCTAATAAAATAAAATAAAATAAGTAAACTTGAATTATTTAATTAAATTAAATAAATATTGTAAGCCTTAAATAACTTAATTAAATAAATAATTAAATTATTTTGGGGCGTTACACTTGGCACCCCATGCAACCCAACATCCACCAAACATCAAATTTCCAAATCAATTCACAACAACAAATCACAAAATACATTATGCTCATACCAACAACATTCAATCTCACATTTATACATTAAGGACACAACAAGGCATAAAATCAACACATGAAATGTAAACCTTAGCATAGGGAATCGAATTAATCACACCAATTATCAATTTCAACTAACCTAAACAATCTAACAATTTACAAAATAATGTCAAGTGGGATCCTATGGTTTACATACCACCTATTATACTCTCTATTATAGAGTGAGACTCCCCTAACCTTGATTATGACGAACTAGAGCTCTTTCCACCGAAGCACCGACAAATCACTGCAACAAGAATTCTTCTCCTTCTTCTTCCCTTATTCACGAACACGCCCTCTCTCTCTCTTTCTCTTGGACCATTCGCGAATTGATCAAAAATAGGAAGGGTTAGGGAAAATCGAAAACCTAAGCATTTGATAGAGAAGGAGAATCGAATAATAAAAGACTAGGGACTCTTACCTAGAATCAAGATGAACAAACCCTAACTCCTTAGCTTGAGATTCGCCCTCTTCCTTCTCTTCTCCTCTCCTTCGACTTTCTTTCTCTTCTCCTCTCCTTCGACTCACTTGCTCTCTTTTGGCACAATTGGGGCGCAACCTAGACCCCTAGCGCCTAAGGAGCGCCTAAGCCAACGGGCTTGGGCTTCTTGGGCCGTTACTTGCAATTCCGGTATTCCCGATGCCATCCCCTTCACTTAAATAAAAATACTATATTATAATATAATAAAAATTTATGCAACACTTTAAATAATTTAATCACTTACTTAATTAAATTATTTTAGGGTGTTACAACTCTCCCCCACTTAGGAAATTTCGTCCTCGAAATTCATACCTGAGTCAAATAGCTCTGGATAGGATTCCCGCATCCTACTCTCCAGCTCCCAAGTCATGCTCTCGCCAGTAGCTCCCAACCACACCACCTTTACTAAAGCAATGTTTTTCCCTCTCAGCACCTTCACTTCTCTATCATCAATCCTTACTGGCATAGTCTCCACAGTGAGATTATCTCGCACCTCAATATCATCCATATGGATCACATGAGACGGGTCCGGAATGTACTTCCGAAGTTGCGACACGTGAAATACGTCGTGCAAGTTCGAAAGGTTAGGTGGTAAAGCCACCCTATAAGCAACCTTTCCGACCCTCTCGGTGATCTGGTACGGTCCAATAAATCTAGGAGTCAACTTCTTTGCTTTAAGTGCACGCCCAACACCAGCCATAGGCGTGACCCTCAAGAAAACATGCTCTCCCGCCTGAAATTCCAAATCCTTTCTCCTTCTATCATGGTAACTCTTTTGCCGACTTTGAGACTCTTTCATTTTCTCCCTGATCATTTTTATCTTCTCTGTAGTCTCTCTCACTAATTCAGGTCCAAGAACAACACTCTCTCCAGACTCATGCCAACACACAGGAGTTCTACACCTTCGCCCATACAGTGCCTCGTAAGGAGCCATCCCTATACTTGAATGGTAGCTGTTGTTGTAAGTAAACTCAATTAATGGAAGGTGTGTATCCCACGCACCTCCCTGCTCCAAAACACACGATCTCAATAAGTCCTCCAATGACTGAATGGTTCTCTCTGTCTGCCCATCAGTCTGAGGATGATAGGCTAAACTCAACCTCAATCTGGACCCCAATGCCTCCTGCAAGCTCCCCCAAAACTCCGAAGTAAACATCGGATATCTGTCAGATACAATACTCTTCGGGACACCATGCAACTTTACAATCACCTGAATATATATCTCGGCCAATCTCGATACCGGATATGTGATGTTGATAGGAAGGAAGTGAGCAGACTTCGTCAACCTATCCACGATCACCCAAATAGAATCAAACCCCCGAACGGTTCTTGGTAACCCAGTCACAAAATCCATGGAAATGCTATCCCATTTCCATTCCGGAACATCTAAAGGTTGCATCAACCCCGCAGGCTTCTGGTGCTCAACCTTTGACTTCTGGCAAGTCAAACAGGCATACACAAACTGTGCTACATCTTTCTTCATACCAGGCCACCAGAATAATTTCTTCAAGTCATGATACATCTTTGTAGCCCCTGGATGAATACTCAGCTTGCTCCTAAGACTCTCCTCAAGGATCATCTTCTTCATCTCAATATCATCGGGAACACAGATTCTATCTCTAAATCTCAACACACCCTGGGAATCCAACCTGAAATCCCCATCCACATCCTGATCACCCGCAACTAACAAGTCAACCAGCTTCACATCTAATTTCTGGGCGTCTATGATACTAACCAAGAAGTCATTACCAATCCTCAGCATACCCAGCTTAACACTTTGCGGTGTCACTTCACAACCTTGACTTTGGGCTTTCCCACTGTAACACTGCATCAACCTTGGCTGGGTCTACAGCTATGCCATCACTAGAAATAATATGACCCAAAAAGCTTACCTCACGCAACCAGAACTCGCATTTGGACAACTTAGCATAAAGCTTCTTCTCTTTCAATACCTCAAGCACCAATCTCAAGTGCTCTGCATGCTCCTCTTCAGACTTGGAGTATACCAGAATATCATCTATAAAAACTACCACAAATCGATCCAAGTAACTATGGAAGATACGATTCATGTACTCCATAAACACCCCTGGTGCATTGGTGACACCAAACGGCATCACAGAGTACTCATAATGTCCATATCTCGTTCGAAATGCTGTCTTCTGGACGTCTTCGTCTTTTACTTTAATCTGATGATACCCTGACCTCAAATCAATTTTACTAAAAACCTTAGCACCCACCAGCTGGTCCATCAGATCATCAATTCTCGGAAGAGGGTACTTATTTTTAATAGTTACCTTGTTCAACTGTCTATAATCCACACACAGGCGCATACTCCCATCTTTCTTCTTTACTAACAAAACCGGAGCTCCCCATGGCGACACACTAGGTCTCACAAATTTCTTTTCAAGTAATTCTTCCAACTGCTTCTTCAACTCAGATAACTCAGAAGCTGACATCCGGTACGGTGCCATGGATACCGGCCTAGTACCAGGCACAAGGTCAATCCCAAACTCTACTTCCCTCTCTGGTGGCACACTAGGAATCTCATCAGGGAACACCTCAGGGAACTCACACACCACCTGCAACCCTTCAACCATAGCTTGGTTTTCAGCAGACATAGACGCCATCAAAGCAAATAGTTGACCACCATCCTTCATTACCTTATGCAGCTGATCCCCAGACAACAAAACAGACTTCTCCTCCTCAGGAGGAAGAAAACTCACAGACTTGCTGAAACAGTTGATGTGCACATGGTTATCCACTAACCAGTCCATACCAAGAATAACATCTAACCCTCCCAAAGGCAAACATATAAGGTCAACCAGAAAATCTCTGCCGAAGACTGACAGAGGACACTTAGCACACAATAGAGAAGTAGTCACCGAACCCTTAGCTGGAGTGTCGATAACCATTTCCCTTTTCATAGTAGACAATACTAGATTTAACTTTTCAGCACAAACAGCAGCAATAAAAGAATGCGTAGCACCAGTATCAACTATAGCTACTAAAGGGGAACCATAAATAAAACAAGTACCTCGAATCTCATTGGGCCCCTCTGAGCCTGCTAGCGCGAAAACTCTTCCATTGGATTTCTCTTTCTTTGGTTTGGTGCATTTAGAACTAAAGTGACCAGCTTCACCACAATTGAAACACACTGATTCCTTACGATCACAGTTAGACGCCATATGACCTTTCTTCCCACAACGGTAACACATTACTTCAGTCTTGCAATCGAAACTTTTGTGACCCGGCTTGCCACACGTGTAACACACTATATCAGCGGGACCACCTCCCCCACTGGGCTTCTTACCCTCAGAAAATTTCTTACCAGCACCTGCCTTCCACTTATTTTTACCTCCAGCCATATCATAGGGTTTGCCCCTAAACTGAGTATTTCTCTTTTCTTTCCCAATCTTGTAGGCAGCAGAACTGTCCTCTTCATAAATTCTACTCCTGTCAACTAGTCTAGCAAAATCTCGAATCTCATGATATCCAATTGCCTTCTTAATATCGGGTCGCAGGCCACTCTCAAATTTCACACACTTGGAGAACTCTGAATCAGCATCATTGGCGTAGTAAGGACAAAATTGGGCCAGCTCTTCAAATTTGGCTGCATACTCAGCCACCGACTTATTTCCCTGTTTCAATTCTAAGAATTCTACCTCTTTCTTGGCTCGAACGTCTTCAGGGTAATACTTTCTTTTAAATTCCCTTGTGAAGACTTCCCAAGTAACCTCTTCACCAGCAGTGTTCAACCTATGCAGCATCCCTAACCACCACTTGTCAGCCTCTTCCGCCAGCATGTGCGTCCCAAACTTCACTTGCTGGGCAGCAGTGCAATCCATAACACGGAATATCCGCTCTATCTCATTCAACCACGACAAGGCTCCATCGGGATCATACCGACCCTTGAAGGTGGGTGGGTTTTCCCTCTGAAACGTTGCCAGGTTACGGGCATTCATATCAGCAGCATTGTGTTGATTTCCAACAGCTTGGGCTATGGCCTGCAGAGCAGCAGCCAAAGCAGCATCATCCCTTCTAGCCATATCAACCTAGCACTGCAGCATAAACGACAATTTAGAACTAAAACAAAACACCTAATTGTCATACACAATATGACAGACAGACACACTTGGTCGGACAGACCGAACTTTTTGCTCTGATACCACTAATGTAACACCCCATTCTACCCGGCTATTTATCATAGAGATCAGAGTTTCAAAATTTCTTTTTGAATGGAATGCTACACATAAACTTAATCTAACAACGATCAAATCAGTATAAGCCTTCCTTATACCTTTATAATACGCAACACCATTAAATAATTTAGGGTACTCTTGACTTTACCAACAGAATCCACACATTATAATTTAGATGTCTCGCAGCGGAAAAATAACATAATCTCGAAAGTGCCAAACAACAGCCTCATCGAAAAATCATTAAATCAATGCATACAAAATTCAACAACAAATGAATAACATTAGAATTCCTAAGCCAACCCCCCTAGGTGTCACGTATCAGAGCAGACCGACTCGGGAGTGAAAGGAGTAAGCCCTCACTCAGGACTACCTGTGGTAAACAACAACAGAAGGGTGAGTCTCAACTACATAATAAAGGCTATAATAAGAAGTATATTCCATCATAGCATCACACTCATACAGTCACACAGTAGCATAGTTCATACAATCACCAACTCGCATGCTTATCATGAGGATGTATGCAATACAGTTATGCATGTGGTACCAATTTCCCAGACCGCAGCCTTATCATCATAATATCAACTCAGACCGCAGCCTTATCATTTTGATTTAGAACTCAGACCGCAGCCTTATCATCATAATTTAAAACTCAGACCGCAGCCTTATGTATGCATGAGACTCCATGACAAAACCACAATCATAATTCTTAACAACACGGTCCATGCATCCTATATCACATCTTTAATTAATCTTAGTTTTAGCCCCCATGGCCTCATCATCAATCAACTCATTATTTTCTCATCTCAATCACGTCTCTATGACTAAGCTAGCTCTAGGGACCAATCTGTCACTATTAGGACCGAAACCAAAACACAAGGCACGGACGCACCACTTGGCGCCCGGGGCGGCACACTTGGCGCCCAACCCAACACCCAAGCGCACAACCACAATAGGTCACCTGAAAATTAAAACCGCTCTAGCCAAAATGTTCAAAAGAGGATTTGGTCACGTGGATACAAAGTTTCGCTAGGGAAAATATACTCAGAAATCGTTTTGCACACAAGACCCCCTTTACACAAGGTAAAACGATGCCCAATAGGACCATTTCAAAACGGTGCATGAACAACTGAAAATTCTTTAGCCAAAATGTTTTAAATATCATTTGGTCAGGTGAATACAAAGTTTGGCTAGGGAAAATATGTTCAGAAACTGATTTGCACCCAACACCCCCTTTACACAAGCTAAAACGATGCCCAATAGGACCATTTCAAAACCGCAAGTGAAAATCTGGAATTTCTTTAGCCAAAGTGCTTAAAATACAATTTGGTCAGGTGAATACAAAATTTGGCTCGGGAAAATATGCTCAGAAAATGATTTGCACACAAGACACCCCTTAGACAAGCCAAAACGATGCCCAATAGGACCATTTCAAAACCACAAGTGCAAATCTGGAAATTCTTTAGCCAAAGTGCTTAAAATACAATTTGGTCAGGTGAATACAAAATTTGGCTCGGGAAAATATGCTCAGAAAATGATTTGCACACAAGGCACCCCTTAGACAAGCCAAAACGATGCCCAATAGGACCATTTCAAAACCACAAGTGCAAATCTGGAAATTCTTTAGCCAAAGTGTTTTAAATATCATTTGGTCAGGTGAATGCAAAATTTGGCACGACAAAAACTGTTTAGAAATTGAGGTTCACATGAACCACCCCCTAGGCGCACACCCCATGTGACACAGGCGCCACCAGACGCCATTCTGGGCAGCACAGGCGCACAGACAGCAACACACGCACGCCCAGGCAGCAAACAACACACACAACGCAACACAACCCACTGCTACAGTACACAGAGCGCCATTTTCCTAGGCACTTGGCGCCCCATGCGACCCAACATCCACCAAACATTAAATTTCCAAATCAATTCACAACAACAAATCACAAAATACATTATGCTCATACCAACAACATTCAATCTCACGTTTATACATTAAGGACACAACAAGGCATAAAATCAACACATGAAATCTAAACCTTAGCATAGGGAATCGAATAAATCACACCAATTATCAATTTCAACTAACCTAAACAATCTAACAATTAACAAAATAATGTCAAGTGGGATCCTATGGTTTACATACAACCTATTATACTCTCTATTATAGAGTGAGACTCCCCTAACCTTGATTATGACGAACTAGAGCTCTTTCCACCGAAGCACCGACAAATCACCGCAACAAGAATTCTTCTCCTTCTTCTTCCCTTATTCACGAACACGCCCTCTCTCTCTTTCTCTTGGACCATTCGCGAATTGATCAAAAATAGGAAGGGTTAGGGAAAATCGAAAACCTAAGCATTTGATAGAGAAGGAGAATCGAATAATAAAAGACTAGGGACTCTTACCTAGAATCAAGATGAACAAACGCTAACTCCTTAGCTTGAGATTCGCCCTCTTCCTTCTCTTCTCCTCTCCTTCGACTTTCTTTCTCTTCTCCTCTCCTTCGACTCACTTGCTCTCTTTTGGCACAATTGGGGCGCAACCTAGACCCCTAGCGCCTAAGGAGCGCCTAAACCAACGGGCTTGGGCTTCTTGGGCCGTTACTTGCAATTCCGGTATTCCCGATGCCATCCCCTTCAATTAAATAAAAATACTATATTATAATATAATAAAAATTTATGCAACACTTTAAATAATTTAATCACTTACATAATTAAATTATTTTAGGGTGTTACAGGGGGCGTCTTATTAGATAGTGATTTTGTCTTGTACGACTTGTTGGATTTTATTTTAACGTTGTAACTGTATTTTTGAGTAATGGCCCGCCCATGATGCCACGTAATGATTTTAATTTAAGTTAAACAATTGACGTGTTTTTGAAGTAAATGTAGCATTCCGTTTCGAAAAAAAATAATAATAATTTGTGCACTCTGATAATTGTTATAAATGAAAGGGGTAGAAACGGGTGTTACATCGGTCAGTCTAAAGATGAAGATTTCAAATTAGATTCCAGTGGTGTGTTGAGGTTCCGGGGTAGGATCTGTGTTCCGGACGATGAAGAGATGAGAAAGGCAATTTTAGAGGAGGGTCACCGTAGCAAGTTGAGTATCCATCCTGGAGCGACGAAAATGTATCAAGATCTAAAAAAGATGTTTTGGTGGTATGGTATGAAGAGAGATGTGGCACAGTTTGTGTATGCCTGTTTGACCTGTCAGAAATCTAAGGTTGAGCATCAGAAGCCTGCAGGGCTAATGCAACCGTTGGAAGTTCCAGAGTGGAAATGGGATAGCATTGCGATGGATTTTGTGACGGGATTGCCGAATACAGCTAAGGGTCATGACACTATTTGGGTGGTCGTTGATAGGTTGACGAAGTCTGCCCACTTTATTCCTATTAATATCACTTATCCGGTGTCGAGGTTGGCAGAGGTTTATGTCAAAGAGATTGTGAAGCTGCACGGTGTTCCGAAGAGTATTGTGTCAGATAGGGATCCGAGGTTCACTTCTGAGTTTTGGAAGAGTTTGCAAAAGGAATTGGGTTCAAAGTTGAAGATGAGTTCAGCGTATCATCCTCAGACGGATGGTCAGTCGGAAAGAACAATTCAGTCGTTAGAGGATTTGTTGAGGGCTTGTGTATTGGAACAGCGGGGTTCGTGGGATTCCTACCTTGCGTTGATTGAGTTTACCTATAACAACAGTCACCATTCCAGTATCGGGATGGCACCGTTTGAAGCATTGTATGGTCGAAAGTGTAGGACACCATTATGTTGGTATGAGTCGGGAGAGAGTGTAGTGTTGGGTCCGGAGATTGTCCGAGAGACTACAGAGAAGATCAAGATGATCCGTGAGAAGATGAAGGCTTCGCAGAGTCGTCAGAAGAGTTATCATGACAAGCGAAGAAAGGCTTTAGAGTTTCAGGAGGGTGAGCATGTGTTCTTGAGGGTTTCTCCTATTACCGGTGTTGGTCGAGCGTTGAAATCGAAGAAGCTGACTCCTCGATTTGTTGGTCCTTATCAGATTTCTGAAAGAATCGGAAATGTGGCTTATAGAGTGGCTTTACCGCCAAATCTTTCGAACTTGCACGACGTGTTTCACGTGTCGCAACTTCGGAAGTATGTTTCGGATCCATCTCATGTGATCCATATGGATGATGTGGAGGTGCGGGACAATCTCACTGTGGAGACGATGCCCGTACGGATTGAGGATCGTGAGGTGAAAGCGCTTAGAGGCAAAGAGATTGCATTGGTGAAAGTGGTCTGGCTAGGAGCTGCCGCCGAGAGTATGACTTGGGAGTTAGAGAGCAAGATGCGAGAATCCTACCCAGAGTTGTTTGATCAGATAAATTTCGAGGACGAAATATTCTAAGTGGGGGAGAGTTGTAACACCCTAAATATTTAATTAATTCATTTAATTAAGTATTTAGGTATTTCCTTTATTTAATTGAGTTTTAATTATTTTTTAGAAGTGTTTTAATTAATTTTGGTGGTATTAGGAGGGAGTGGAGGCGCCACTTGCATGACTTGGGCTTAAGTGAAAAGCCCAAGCCCATGATCCACAATGTATGCAAAGTGGTTAGGTTGTTGGGGGCTAGGGTTTTGTGGCCAATTACGAAATTTTGGAGACAAGAGAGAAAAGAAAGAGAGGAGCGTGAGAAAGAGAGAGAAAGAGGCGGCCAAGAGGAGAAGGAGAAGAGGAAATTCGAAGAGCAGGGAGAGAAGAGATCTCCATCGTAGCTGAGGTTCTGTTGGTGATTGCATCCTAGGGCATCGAATTCTTCTTCTTGAAAAGGTTAGGGGAGCTCTATCATTCTATCTAATAGATCACATGATGGGTCCTAGATCTAGGGTTAGACTAGATTTCTTGATGTCTTCTTGATAGGTTGTTGATGTTGATCTTTATATATATATATATATATATATATATATATATATATATATATATATATATATATATATGCGAATTGAGGTGTTCTTGATAGGTTGTTGATGTTGATCTTTACATATATATATATATATATATATATATATATATATATATATATATATATATATATATATGCGAATTGATGCATGCCAAGTCGTCCGGTCATAGTGTCTTATGACAAATAGAATTGTTAGATTAGTTCTAAGTTTCTGTTTGTGCTGCAGTGATAGTTTGAAATGGCTGGGAGGAACGACGCTGCTCTTGCTGCTGCTTTGCAGGCTATGGCTCAAGCTGTTGGGAACAAGCAAAATGGTGCTGAAAATGCTGGGACTCGCAGTTTGGCCACGTTCCAGAGGGAGAATCCACCTGTCTTTAAGGGCAAGTATAATCCAGATGGTGCTCTAGCATGGCTGAAAGAGATTGAAAGGATATTTCGGGTCATGGATTGTAATGATGCGCAGAAGGTCAGGTATGGTACCCATACGCTGGCAGAGGAAGCTGATGATTGGTGGATGGAGGTGAGGCAGAGATTGGAAACTGCTAATGAGGAGATAACTTGGGCTGTTTTCCGTACAGAGTTCTTGCGGAAGTATTTTCCTGAGGATGTGAGAGGTAAGAAAGAAATAGAATTCCTTGAGCTGAAGCAAGGAAGCATGTCAGTGACGGAGTATGCTGCCAAGTTCACTGAATTGGCTAAGTTTTATCCCCATTATGCTGATGCTGATTCTGAGTTCTCAAAGTGTATTAAGTTTGAGAATGGACTGAGGGCTGATATAAAGAAAGCTGTAGGGTACCAGAAGATTCGGGTATTCGCTGATTTGATCGACAGTTGCAGGATATATGAGGATGATAGTAATGCTCACTCTAAGGTCATGAGAGATCTGAGGGGTAAATTTCAGAATTGGGGTAAGCCATATGAGGTTCAGGCTGGTAAGGGTAAGCAGATAATAAGAAAACAAGTGGGGGAGATGCCCCTGCGAAGGTTGTGTGCTACAGGTGTGGCAAGCTGTAACACCCCAAAATTAATTAAATAGTTATTTAGTATTTAGTTAATTAATTAAATAGGAGTTCGTGATAGAAATAATAATAATAATAATAATATTGGGTGGTTTTAATTATTTAGAGGGTGGTGATATTTAATTATTCAAATGGGCTTAAGTGGATGGAGGCCCGTGATCCAGGCCCAAGAGTTGACCTAGGCGCATGTGACTAGGGGTTGGTGGAGAGGCGTATCACTTGAGAAAAAGAGAGAAGGGGCGTGAGAAAGAAAAGAAAGAAAACGCAAAGGAGAGAAAGAAAGAGAAGAAAAATAGCGCAAGGGAGAGGAGAGGAGAAGAGAGAGGCGCAAATCCCAAGGAGGAGAAGAGGAGTTCAGTTGCTGTGGTTACTCGGTGTGCATGTGGAGTGTAACACCCCATTTTCTACCCAACGGTTTATTAAAAAAATAATATCAGAGTTCTTCGCGCCAAAAGAGTGTCACATTTTTCGAACCGGAAAACCACTGCGCAAACAGAGTACTTTAATTATAACTAACTTCTTTTCAAAAACATGCAGCGGAAATCAAAAGGTTTAACTTGGCAAACATACTTCAAAAGGTTTACAACTTAGAAAGGCATATACATAACACATAAGGAAAGACACAAGGACAACCCTCCCGAGTGCTACGTATCAGAGCCGACTCGACCATACTAGAAGAAGAATCTCTAGCCATCTTCAGTCACCGTCACCTGCAGGTTGCCGACATACGAGGCAACACGACGCAGTAGGGTGAGTCTCACTACATAGATAATAATAGATAAAACAAGAAACACAGTATAATAGGCACACCAGGGATACCATCAATTTACTACACCAATAATACAGTTACACCAAATCCAGTTACGCTGAATACTATTACACTGAGTACCGTCACACCAAATGCAGTTACACCCAGAATACAGTTACACCATTAGTTCAAGAAGACGAAATCAAACACAGGACGTGTATGCAATGTATGAAATGCAACCCAAAACTCCACTGGGCATATGCATGTGGATCCATTAGGCCGAAGCCTCTGCTCACCAAATATAATTAGGCCGAAGCCTCTGCTCACCAAATATAATTAGGCCGAAGCCTCTGCTCACCAAATATGCACATGGTTCATGTGACGCTATGAACAATGCACCATACACACCAAAATCACCACAACAATGCGATAACATGTGCACCAATAATTTATTTAACTCACCAATAGTTTTATTAACTCACCAACACCAAAAGAAAGGTCATAGACCATTGCCTTGAGGGCACTCACCAATAAACTCACCAATAATTTATCTCACCATTTTATATACATCACCATTATACATCTCCAAAATTTCAGCTCTAAGGATAGCACACCAATCACACCAAGCACAATTAATTACGCGACTACATTGTCACCAAAGGACTAAACAACACCCATAGGGACCAAGACAGCACATAGAGTAGCAGCAGCAATATAAACAGCAGCATAAAATCCCACAAAATTCGGAGCAACAAACCCCACAAAATTCGGAGCAACAAATCCCACAAAATTCGGACAGAATTATTAGTCATTTTGAAATCAAATCTTCTCCCTCATTTCTCAATGAAATTTAGCGAAATCAGTGCCTATTCAGTAGGAAATTAAGTCTACTTTCCAACAAAACAAACCCCATAATTTTTAGACGAATAGAACACTCACGACCACAGATTTACTTAACCTATATCCAGATTGTTTCCAGAATCTTACCCTAACTTGTGAAATTCATATCTCGAGCTACACAACTCTAAACGCAACCAAACCAGTGCCAAATTAACAAGCATTAAGTCTATTTTCCAGAACAGTAAACCACATAATTTTTCAGTCAACACAACGTTCCCAGTTACCGAAATACTGAACCTCTACCCACATCGTTCCCAGAATTTTAACCTAACTTGTTTCACCTATAACTCAAGTTTTACAACTCCAAATGCAACCAAATCAACGCCAAATTAACAAGAATTCAATCAAGTTTTCGAAATGACAAACCACATAATTTTTCAATTAGTAAAACGTTCTCAGTCACTGAAATACTAAACCTATGTCAGAACATCTCAAAACAGTGAATTCAACAACACAAACAACCATCACACTTCAGCCACATATATATCAAACGATCACCCAATCACTCAAATATTTCATGAACCAATTTAAACAACTACTCCTAACACCTAATCCCCATGATTTCGTGGTTTATAAATTATTAACTATGAACGAGAGCCCCCTTACCTCATAATTGAAGAACACCTATCTCTTGGTGAGCAAGCTACCATCAAAATTCAGCAACTAAGATCCTCCTCTCCCTCCTTGGTGCATGCGAAATCTTCCTCTCTCTCTCCTCTAGGGTTTTGCGCCCTTCTTCTTTCATCTCTCTCTTATGGTTTCACGCCTCTCCTCTCTCCAAGCCGTCCCACTCTCTCTATTTTTTCTAAAGTGTTGGAATGAATCACCAAACCCTAAGATTGGCATCTTATAGGCGCCTAGCTTAATGGACATGGGCTTCCACTTAATGACCTAATCATGGGCTTCTCCTAATCCACTTCAACTCGCCACCACCATCTAACCCTAGGTCCAATTAAATAATTCTATTTATTTAACTCTCAAAACCCTAAATAATTAATTAAATCGATTAATTAATTATCTCCTACCACCTAAACCTCATTTAATTAACTAGAAAATTAATCTACTATTTTCGGGCTGTTACATGGAGGGGTCCCTGTCTTCGGTGAAACTAAGGTAAGGGTGGGTCTTGCCTTATAATAGGGAGCATAATGGGATGTATGTAGGGGTTAGGTCCTATGTCCTGTTTATATTGATTTTTATGTTGTTTATGATATATGAGTATGTTGTTGTCATTGTTGTTACCCGTTGTGATGATATGCGAATTGTTGCTCTATAAGGTGAATTCCGAATAGCGTGCTAAGTGCTCGAATAAATGCATAATATGTAATTTGATGTTGGTGGTGTGATTGGTGCGTAATTGATAATTTGTGCTACTCAAAAGATTCGGTTGTTATGTTATAGGCGCATAGGGCGCCATATGAGCAGGTGTTGTTGTTGCTGGATTTGATGTTTTAAGTGTTGTAGGCGCATAAGGTGCCATGGTTGTGATTTTAGTGTTGCTGGAAACGGTTGTTTGGGTGCGGAATTAGGCGCCCTTGAGTGGGGTGCCCTGCGCCAAGTTTTGACGTTGTTGGAATTTTGGCCACGGAAGTAGGCGCCCTTGTGCTAGGCGCCCCGTGCCAAATTATTGTGTTTTGGCTAAGTGTATTCTGTGTTGTGTTTGTGTGCCATGTGCTAAGTGTATTTTGTGTTGTGTTTGTGTGCCATGTGCTAAGTGTATTTTGTGTTGTGTTTGTGTGCCAAGTGCCAAGTCAGTGTGTGTTGGTGATGATTTGGTCGGAGTGTGTGCATTGGCGCCTAGGGCGCCATGGTGATGGTGATGATGGTTGTCAATTTGGTTTTGGTGATTTCGAATAAAATTGACTTTTGGGTGAGTGAGGATTTTAGATGGTGGAAAAGAAATATAATTTTGATGTTTTAAAATTGAGAAAAATTGATGTTTGGGCTGAATTTGTGTAAAAATCTGGTTCTGGCAGTGTTCTGGGCGCCAGGCGCCCTGTGCTGGGCGCCAAGGGCGCTGTGTGTGTGGCTGTGCAGTGTGGCGCGCGCCTGGGCGCTGGGCGCCTGCTGTGCGTGTGTGTGTTGCGCGCCTGGGCGCTGGGCGACTGGGCGCTGGGCGACTGGGCGCTGGGCGCCTGCTTGCGTGCGTGTGTGTGTGGCGCGCGCCTGGGCGCTGGGCGCCTGTTGTGCGCGCGGGTGTGGGTGTGTTGCGCGCTGGGCGCCAGTGCGCGTGTTGCCTGGTGCCTGGGCGCCTAAGGCGCCAGTTTTCAGCAGTGTTGCCTAATTTTTCCTAAATTTGTTTTTAACGTAACTTTTGACTCAGGTGTCTGTTTTAGGTGGTTCAAAGTGCGTTACGACGCTCATTTAATTGTTTATCTGTTTGTCCATGCCATAACCAAAAACTTAATATTTTTCCTCAGTCGTTTTCTGAAAGTCCCAAGTGACTGTGTACTAGTTGTTGTTTGGATTGGAAATCGCTACTGTTCCTTTTAAATAAAATGTTGGTGTTCTTCATGAGACTAAGGTACTGTTCCTTGTATTTTAAATGGTGTTGTCACGGTGAAAGTAATGTGCTGTGTAACAGTGTGGTATGCAAATATATATATGGTGCATATTAATATTGGTGAATGGGGTCTGTGATCCTCTGTTAGGTGTTGGTGAATTAAACAAACTGTTGGTGAATATGCTATGGCATACTTTTATTTGGTGATTCTGGTGTGTGATGCATTGTCATGGTGTCGCATAATCATATGCATGATTTTGGTGAATAGGCTTCGGCCTCGGGCTTCAGCCTTATTATAAATTTTGGTGAATGCCCTCAAGGCTCATTTTTGGTGATGGATCCACATGCATATGCCCGTGGAGTTTTGGGTTGCATCTCATACATCAAGCATACAGTTGGTGATTGTTTTGGTGATTACTTTTATTTGGTGATTGTTTGGTGAATATTTAGTTGGTGATGAATTGGTGATTAACTTCGGTTGACTGAACTGGTGATTAAAGTGAATATTGCTGTAATTGATGTAGTCCTGTATCTGTACATACTACTCCTTATGTACTTTATTATAGGGTTTGAGACTCACCCCTTTTGTTGATTTTTACTTTACAGGTAACCGTACTTGAAGGCTTTGACCTTCATTTCCTTGAGTTCGAGTCGCTCTGATACGTAGCACCTGGGGGCGTCTTATTAGATAGGGATTTTGTCTTCTACGACTTGTTGGATTTTATTTTAACGTTGTAACTGTATTTGTGAGTAATGGCCCGCCCATGATGCCACGTAATGATTTTAATTTAAGTTAAACAATTGACGTGTTTTTGAAGTAAATGTAGCATTCCGTTTCGAAAAGAAAAAAAAAATAATTTGTGCACTCTGATAATTGTTATAAATGAAAGGGGTAGAAACGGGTGTTACATAGTGGTATCAGAGCAGTTCGGTCTGTCCGGCCAAGTCGTCCTGTCATAGTGTCATATGACAAATAGAATTGTTAGATTAGTTCTAAATTTCTGTTTGTGCTGCAGTGATAGTTTGAAATGGCTGGGAGGAACGACGCTGCTCTTGCTGCTGCTTTGCAGGCTATGGCTCAAGCTGTTGGGAACCAGCAGAATGGTGCTGAAAATGTCGGGACTCGCAGTTTAGCCACATTCCAGAGGGAGAATCCACCTGTTTTTAAGGGCAAGTACAATCCGGATGGTGCTCTAGCATGGCTAAAAGAGATCGAAAGGATATTTCGGGTCATGGATTGTAATGATGCGCAGAAGGTCAGGTATGGTACCCATACGCTGGCAGAAGAGGCTGATGATTGGTGGATGAAGGCTAGGCAGAGATTAGAAACTGCTAATGAGGAGATAACTTGGGCTGTTTTCCGTAGAGAGTTCTTACGGAAGTATTTTCCTGAAGATGTGAGAGGTAAGAAAGAAATAGAGTTTCTTGAGCTGAAGCAAGGAAGCATGTCAGTGACAGAGTATGCTGCCAAGTTCACTGAATTAGCAAAGTTTTACCCCCACTATACTGATGCTGATTCTGAATTTTCAAAGTGTATAAAGTTTGAGAATGGACTGAGGCACGACATCAAAAAGGCGATTGGCTACCAAAAGATTAGGGTGTTTGCTGATTTGGTGGATAGCTGTAGGATCTTCGAAGAAGATAGCAATGCTTCTTACAAGATTGTGAAGGAGAAGAGAAGTTCTCAGTATCGTGAGAAGCCCTATGATGTTGATTGTAACACCCCGAAATTAATTAAATAGTTATTTAGTATTTAGTTAATTAAATTAAATAGGAGTTGGTGATAGAAATAATAATAATAATAATAATAATAATAATAATAATGAGGATGATCATAATAATAATAATAATATTGGGTGGTTTTAGTTATTATTATATTATTTTATTTATCTGAAGGGGGTGGTGTTGGTACTTCGGAGGTGTTATGATTGGCCCAGTGCGCCAAGCCCAAGCCCGTAGACTTGAGCTGCTAGGCGCTAGGTTAGTGAAGTGGTGCCTCATTTGTGAAAAAAGAAAAGAAAGCGTGAGTTGAGAGAAGAGAAAGGAGAGAGCGTGAGAAGAAAGAAAGAAAGAAACGCAAAGGAGAGAAAGAAAAAGAGAAGAAAAATAGCGCAAGGGAGAGGAGAGGAGAAGAGAGAGGCGCAAACCCCAAGGAGGAGGAGAGGAGCTCAGTTGCTGTGGTTACTCGGTGTGCTCGTGGAGGGATCTCTATCTTCGGTGAAACTAAGGTAAGGGTGGGTCTTGCCTTATAATAGGGATCATAATGGGATGTATGTAGGGGTTAGGATCTATGTCGTTTTTGTATTGATTTTGATATTGATGAGTTGTATGTATGTATTGATCACTATATGGCTTGTTGATGCTTTGCGAATTGTTCATATAAGTGATGAATTTAGAATTGCGTACTAAGTGCTCGAATAAATGTATAAATGATAATGTTGGGCTTAATTAATTGAGTTTGGAGTAATTTTGTGGTGTTTGAAATAGTTGGTGATGATTGAGCATTTGGTACTCATGTGTTGTTGTTGGTGAAATTGATGTTTTGGGTGTTATAGGCGCATAAGGCGCCATTGTAGTATTTTTAGTGTTGCTGGAAATTGTTGTCTAGGTATGGAATTAGGCGCCCTTGAGTGGGGTGCCCCGCGCCAAGTATTGATGTTGTCGGAATTTTGGTCATGGAAGTAGGCGCCCTTGTGCTAGGCGCCCCGTGCCAAATTATTGTGTATTGGCTAAGTGTATTTTGTGTGTGTTGGTGTGCCATATGCTAAGTGCATCTTATGATATGTTTGTGTGCCAAGTGCCAAGTTAGTGTGTGTGTTAGTGATGCTTTGGTGTGGGTGTGTGTATAGGTGCCATGGTGATGGTAATGATGGTTGTCCATATGATTTTGGTGATTTCAAATAAAATTGATTTTTGGGTGAGTGAGGATTTTAGAGGGTGGAAGAGAAATATAATTTTGATGTTTTAAAATTGAGAAGAAATGATGTTTGGGCTGAATTTATACAAAAATCTGGTTTTGACAGTGTGCTGGGCGCCAGGTGCCTGTGCTGGGCGCCAGGTGCCTGTGCTGGGCGCCAAGGCGCTGTGTGTGTGTGCTGGGCAAGTGTGGCGCGCGCCTGGGCGCTGGGCGCCTGTTGTGCGTGCGCTGTGTTGCGCGCTGGGCGCTGGCGCCTGCTTGCGTGCGTGTGTGTGTGTGGCGCGCGCCTGGGCGCTGGGCGCCTGTTGTGCGCGCGGATGCGCTGTGTTGCGCGCAGGGCGCTGTTGTGCGCGTTGCCTGGGCGCTGGGCGCCTAAGGCGCCAGTTCCCAGCAGTGTTGCCTAATTTCTTCCAAATTTGTTTTTAACGTAACTTTTGACTCGGGTGTCCGTTTTAGGTGTTTCAAAGTGCGTTACGACGCTTATTTAATTGTCTATCTGTTTGTCCAGGCCAAAACCAAAATTTATTATTTTTCCCCGGTCGTTTCTGAAAGTCCCAAGTGACTGTGTACTAGTTGTTGTTTGGTTTGGAAATCGCTACCGTTCCTCTTTAATAAAATGTTGGTGTTCTTCATGAGACTAAGGTGCTGTTCTTTGTAATTTTAAATGGTGTTGTCACGGTGAAAATAATGTGTTGTGTAATAGTGTGGTATGCAAATATATATATATATATATATGGTGTATATTTATTATTGGTGAATGGGGTCTGTAATCCTCTTTTTATATGTTGGTGAATATGCTACGGCATTATTTATTTGGTGATTCTGGTGTGTGATGCATAGTCATGGTGTCGCATAATCATATGCATGATTTTGGTGAATAGGCTTCGGCCTCGGGCTTCGGTCTTATTATAATTTTTGGTGAATGCCCTCAAGGCTCATTTTTGGTGAATGGATCCACATGCATATGCCCAGTGGAGTTTTGGGTTGCATCTCATACATTAAACATACAGTTGGTGAATGTTTTAGTGATTATTTCTTTAGTGATACTTGGTGAATGTTTATTTGGTGATTACTTGGTGATTATTTTATTTGGTGATTACTTGGTGATTATTTTATTTGGTGATTACTTGGTGATTATTTATTTGGTGATCGTTTGGTGAATATTAAGTTGGTGCTGAACTGGTGATTAAAGTGATTATTGCTGTGTTTTGATGTAGTCCTGTATCTGTATATACTACTCTTTATGTACCTTATTATGGGGTTTGAGACTCACCCCTTTTGTTGATTTTACCTTACAGGTAACCGTACTTGAAGGCTTTGACCTTCATTCCCTTGAGTTCGAGTCGCTCTGATACGTAGCACCTGGGGGGCGTCTTATTAGATAGTGATTTTTGTCTTGTACGACTTGTTGGATTTTGTTTTAACGTTGTAACTGTATTTTTGGAGTAATGGCCGCCCATGATGCCACGTAATGTTTTTAATTTAAGTTAAACAAATGACGTGTTTTTGAAGTAATTGTAGCATTCCGATTCAAGAAAAAATAATTTGTGCACTCTGATAATTGTTATAAATGAAAGGGGTAGAAACGGGTGTTACAAGTTGGTATCAGAGCCAAGTTCGGTCTGTCCGGCCGGTAGTTGAGTCGTCGTGTTGAGTAACATTGAGTTGTTACTCGTTTCTGAATTCTGTTTTCTGTTGCAGTGCTAGAATGGCCAGACGGGACGATGCTGCACTTGCTGCTGCCTTGCAGGCTATAGCCGGGGCGATGGGTAATATACCCGGTGTTGTTAATGACGGGACGCGCAATTTGGCTACATTCCAGAGAGAGAACCCACCCACCTTTAAGGGTCGGTACAACCCGGATGGAGCGTTGTCATGGCTGAAGGAGATAGAGCGGGTCTTTCGTGTCATGGAGTGTACTCCGGCTCAGAAAGTGAAGTTTGGGACTCATATGCTAGCAGAGGAAGCTGACGACTGGTGGTTGGGAATGCTGCGAAGATTGGAAAATGCTGGTGAGGAAGTGACATGGGAGGTTTTCACAAGAGAGTTCAAGAGGAAGTATTACCCTGAGGATGTGCGAGCCAAGAAAGAAGTGGAGTTTTTAGAGCTGAAGCAGGGAGACAAGACTGTGGCTGATTATGCCGCCAAGTTTGAGGAGCTGGCTCAATTTTGTCCTTATTATGCTAACGATGCCAATTCTGAATTTTCAAAATGTGTCAAGTTCGAGAGTGGTCTACGTCCTGACATAAAGAAAGCAATTGGATATCAAGAGGTTCGGGTTTTCGCTAGATTGGTTGATAAGTGTAGGATCTATGAGGAAGACAGTTCTGCTGCTTACAAGGCTGTGAAGGAGAAGAGAAATTCTCAGTTTAGGGGGAAGCCCTATGATGTTTCAGGTGGTAAGGGAAAGGGAGAGGAGAGTTCGGGCAGGAAGCCAAGTGGGGGAGACGCTACTGCGGGCATTGTATGTCACAAGTGTGGAAAGCCGGGACATAAGAGTCCCGATTGTATGACCTTCAAGTGTTTCAAGTGTGGCAAGGAAGGCCACGTAGCTGCTAAGTGCGAGAAGAGAGACGTTGTTTGCTACAACTGTGGGGAGATGGGACACATTAGTACTAAGTGTTCCAAGCCGAAGAAAGAGAAGTCTAGTGGGAGGGTGTTTGCCTTGGTGGGCGCTGAGTCTTCTGAAGAATGATGATCATTTCGGAGGTATGTGTTTCGTTAGAGTTTTCCGCTAAATCTATTGTCGATGCCGATGCCGCTCACTGTTTTAATACTGCTGAATGTTGTGAATGCTTAAGTCTTGTGTTGTTTTTCTCTGATTGGTCTTATGTTGCCTGGTGTGTTCTTTGTGTCCCTTGTCGATCTTCGACAGAGACCTTGTTGCGAGTTTTGTTGTTTGTTGTTGGGTGAATTAATTGTAATCGTGGGTACGGACTAGTTAGAGCATAACCGTGAGGATGTCAATTGTCGTAGCCAGCCGGTGAGTTAGGGAGATGTTGATGCGAATTTTCGAGGACGAAAATAATCTAAGTGGGGGAGAGTTGTAACACCCCGAAATTAATTAAATAGTTATTTAGTATTTAGTTAATTAAATTAAATAGGAGTTGGTGATAGAAATAATAATAATAATAATAATAATAATAATGAGGATGATCATAATAATAATAATAATAATATTGGGTGGTTTTAGTTATTATTATATTATTTTATTTATCTGAAGGGGGTGGTGTTGGTACTTCGGAGGTGTTATGATTGGCCCAGTGCGCCAAGCCCAAGCCCGTAGACTTGAGCTGCTAGGCGCTAGGTTAGTGAAGTGGTGCCTCATTTGTGAAAAAAGAAAAGAAAGCGTGAGTTGAGAGAAGAGAAAGGAGAGAGCGTGAGAAGAAAGAAAGAAAGAAACGCAAAGGAGAGAAAGAAAAAGAGAAGAAAAATAGCGCAAGGGAGAGGAGAGGAGAAGAGAGAGGCGCAAACCCCAAGGAGGAGGAGAGGAGCTCAGTTGCTGTGGTTACTCGGTGTGCTCGTGGAGGGATCTCTATCTTCGGTGAAACTAAGGTAAGGGTGGGTCTTGCCTTATAATAGGGATCATAATGGGATGTATGTAGGGGTTAGGATCTATGTCGTTTTTGTATTGATTTTGATATTGATGAGTTGTATGTATGTATTGATCACTATATGGCTTGTTGATGCTTTGCGAATTGTTCATATAAGTGATGAATTTAGAATTGCGTACTAAGTGCTCGAATAAATGTATAAATGATAATGTTGGGCTTAATTAATTGAGTTTGGAGTAATTTTGTGGTGTTCGAAATAGTTGGTGATGATTGAGCATTTGGTACTCATGTGTTGTTGTTGGTGAAATTGATGTTTTGGGTGTTATAGGCGCATAAGGCGCCATTGTAGTATTTTTAGTGTTGCTGGAAATTGTTGTCTAGGTATGGAATTAGGCGCCCTTGAGTGGGGTGCCCCGCGCCAAGTATTGATGTTGTCGGAATTTTGGTCATGGAAGTAGGCGCCCTTGTGCTAGGCGCCCCGTGCCAAATTATTGTGTATTGGCTAAGTGTATTTTGTGTGTGTTGGTGTGCCATATGCTAAGTGCATCTTATGATATGTTTGTGTGCCAAGTGCCAAGTTAGTGTGTGTGTTAGTGATGCTTTGGTGTGGGTGTGTGTATAGGTGCCATGGTGATGGTAATGATGGTTGTCCATATGATTTTGGTGATTTCAAATAAAATTGATTTTTGGGTGAGTGAGGATTTTAGAGGGTGGAAGAGAAATATAATTTTGATGTTTTAAAATTGAGAAGAAATGATGTTTGGGCTGAATTTATACAAAAATCTGGTTTTGACAGTGTGCTGGGCGCCAGGTGCCTGTGCTGGGCGCCAGGTGCCTGTGCTGGGCGCCAAGGCGCTGTGTGTGTGTGCTGGGCAAGTGTGGCGCGCGCCTGGGCGCTGGGCGCCTGTTGTGCGTGCGATGTGTTGCGCGCTGGGCGCTGGCGCCTGCTTGCGTGCGTGTGTGTGTGTGGCGCGCGCCTGGGCGCTGGGCGCCTGTTGTGCGCGCGGATGCGCTGTGTTGCGCGCAGGGCGCTGTTGTGCGCGTTGCCTGGGCGCTGGGCGCCTAAGGCGCCAGTTCCCAGCAGTGTTGCCTAATTTCTTCCAAATTTGTTTTTAACGTAACTTTTGACTCGGGTGTCCGTTTTAGGTGTTTCAAAGTGCGTTACGACGCTTATTTAATTGTCTATCTGTTTGTCCAGGCCAAAACCAAAATTTAATATTTTTCCCCGGTCGTTTCTGAAAGTCCCAAGTGACTGTGTACTAGTTGTTGTTTGGTTTGGAAATCGCTACCGTTCCTCTTTAATAAAATGTTGGTGTTCTTCATGAGACTAAGGTGCTGTTCTTTGTAATTTTAAATGGTGTTGTCACGGTGAAAATAATGTGTTGTGTAATAGTGTGGTATGCAAATATATATATATATATATATATGGTGTATATTTATTATTGGTGAATGGGGTCTGTAATCCTCTTTTTATATGTTGGTGAATATGCTACGGCATTATTTATTTGGTGATTCTGGTGTGTGATGCATAGTCATGGTGTCGCATAATCATATGCATGATTTTGGTGAATAGGCTTCGGCCTCGGGCTTCGGTCTTATTATAATTTTTGGTGAATGCCCTCAAGGCTCATTTTTGGTGAATGGATCCACATGCATATGCCCAGTGGAGTTTTGGGTTGCATCTCATACATTAAACATACAGTTGGTGAATGTTTTAGTGATTATTTCTTTGGTGATACTTGGTGAATGTTTATTTGGTGATTACTTGGTGATTATTTTATTTGGTGATTACTTGGTGATTATTTATTTGGTGATCGTTTGGTGAATATTAAGTTGGTGCTGAACTGGTGATTAAAGTGATTATTGCTGTGTTTTGATGTAGTCCTGTATCTGTATATACTACTCTTTATGTACCTTATTATGGGGTTTGAGACTCACCCCTTTTGTTGATTTTACCTTACAGGTAACCGTACTTGAAGGCTTTGACCTTCATTCCCTTGAGTTCGAGTCGCTCTGATACGTAGCACCTGGGGGCGTCTTATTAGATAGTGATTTTTGTCTTGTACGACTTGTTGGATTTTGTTTTAACGTTGTAACTGTATTTTTGGAGTAATGGCCGCCCATGATGCCACGTAATGTTTTTAATTTAAGTTAAACAAATGACGTGTTTTTGAAGTAATTGTAGCATTCCGTTTCAAGAAAAAATAATTTGTGCACTCTGATAATTGTTATAAATGAAAGGGGTAGAAACGGGTGTTACATTGATGGTGGTAAGGGCAAGTGGACAGCTGGTGATTCCGGCAGGAAGCCAAGTGGGGGAGATGCCCCTGCGAACATTGTGTGCCACAAGTGTTGTAAGCCCGGACATAAGAGTCCCGATTGCATGGCCCACAAGTGTTTCAAGTGTGGCAAGGAAGGTCACGTGGCTGCTAAGTGCAAGAAGAGAGACGTTGTTTGCTACAACTGTGGGGAGATGGGACATATTAGTACCAAGTGTTCCAAGCCGAAGAAAGAGAAGTCTAGTGGGAGGGTGTTTGCCTTGGTGGGCACTGAGTCTACTGAAGAATGATGATCATTTCAGAGGTATGTGTTTCGTTAAAGTTTTCCGCTAAACCTATTGTCGATACCGATGCCGCTCATTGTTTTAATACAGCTGAATGTTGTGAATACGTAAGTCTTGTGTTGTTTTCCCTGATTGGTCTTATGTTGCCTGGTGTGTTCTTTGTGTCCCTTGTCGATCTTCGACAGAGACCTTGTTGCTAGTTTTGTTGTTTGTCGTTGGGTGAATTAATTGTAATCGTGGGTACGGACTAGTTGGAGCATAACCGTGAGGATGTCAATTGTCGTAGCCAGCCGGTGAGTTAGGGGGATGTTGATGCGAATTTTCGAGGACGAAAATAATATAAGTGGGGGAGAGTTGTAACACCCCGAAATTAATTAAATAGTTATTTAGTATTTAGTTAAGTAATTAAATAGGAGTTGGTGATAGAAATAATAATAATAATAATAATATTGGGTGGTTTTAATTATTTAGAGGGTGGTGATATTTAATTATTCAAATGGGCTTAAGTGGATGGAGGCCCGTGATCCAGGCCCAGGAGTTGACCTAGGCGCATGTGACTAGGGGTTGGGGGAGAGGCGTATCACTTGAGAAAAAGAGAGAAGGGGCGTGAGAAAGAAAAGAAAGAAAACGCAAAGGAGAGAAAGAAAGAGAAGAAAAATAGCGCAAGGGAGGGGAGAGGAGAAGAGAGAGGCGCAAATCCCAAGGAGGAGAAGAGGAGCTCAGTTGCTGTGGTTACTCGATGTGCACGTGGAGGGGTCCCTGTCTTCGGTGAAACTAAGGTAAGGGTGGGTCTTGCCTTATAATAGGGAGCATAATGGGATGTGTGTAGGGGTTAGGTCCTATGTCCTGTTTATATTGATTTTTATGTTGTTTATGATATATGAGTATGTTGTTGTCATTGTTGTTACCCGTTGTGATGATATGCGAATTGTTGCTCTGTAAGGTGAATTCCGAATAGCGTGCTAAGTGCTCGAATAAATGCATAATATGTAATTGATAATTTTTGCTACTCAAAAGATTCGGTTGTTATGTTATAGGCGCATAGGGCGCCATATGAGCAGGTGTTGTTGTTGCTGGACTTGATGTTTTAAGTGTTGTAGGCGCATAAGGTGCCGTGGTTGTGATTTTAGTGTTGCTGGAAACGGTTGTTTGGGTGCGGAATTAGGCGCCCTTGAGTGGGGTGCCCTGCGCCAAGTTTTGACGTTGTTAGAATTTTGGCCACGGAAGTAGGCGCCCTTGTGCTAGGCGCCCCGTGCCAAATTATTGTGTTTTGGCTAAGTGTATTCTGTGTTGTGTTTGTGTGCCATGTGCTAAGTGTATTTTGTGTTGTGTTTGTGTGCCATGTGCTAAGTGTATTTTGTGTTGTGTTTGTGTGCCAAGTGCCAAGTCAGTGTGTGTTGGTGATGATTTGGTCGGAGTGTGTGCATAGGCGCCTAGGGCGCCATGGTGATGGTGATGATGGTTGTCCATATGGTTTTGGTGATTTCGAATAAAATTGACTTTTGGGTGATTGAGGATTTTAGATGGTGGAAAAGAAATATAATTTTGATGTTTTAAAATTGAGAAAAATTGATGTTTGGGCTGAATTTGTGTAAAAATCTGGTTCTGGCAGTGTTCTGGGCGCCAGGCGCCCTGTGCTGGGCGCCAAGGGCGCTGTGTGTGTGGCTGTGCAGTGTGGCGCGCGCCTGGGCGCTGGGCGCCTGCTGTGCGTGTGTGTGTTGCGCGCCTGGGCGCTGGGCGACTGGGCGCTGGGCGCCTGCTTGCGTGCGTGTGTGTGTGGCGCGCGCCTGGGCGCTGGGCGCCTGTTGTGCGCGCGGGTGTGGGTGTGTTGCGCGCTGGGCGCCAGTGCGCGTGTTGCCTGGTGCCTGGGCGCCTAAGGCGCCAGTTTTCAGCAGTGTTGCCTAATTTTTCCTAAATTTGTTTTTAACGTAACTTTTGACTCGGGTGTCCGTTTTAGGTGGTTCAAAGTGCGTTACGACGCTCATTTAATTGTCTATCTGTTTGTCCAGGCCAAAACCAAAAACTTAATATTTTTCCCCAGTCGTTTTCTGAAAGTCCCAAGTGACTGTGTACTAGTTGTTGTTTGGATTGGAAATCGCTACTGTTCCTTTTAAATAAAATGTTGGTGTTCTTCATGAGACTAAGGTACTGTTCCTTGTATTTTAAATGGTGTTGTCACGGTGAAAGTAATGTGCTGTGTAACAGTGTGGTATGCAAATATATATATGGTGCATATTAATATTGGTGAATGGGGTCTGTGATCCTCTGTTAGGTGTTGGTGAATTAAACAAACTGTTGGTGAATATGCTATGGCATACTTTTATTTGGTGATTCTGGTGTGTGATGCATTGTCATGGTGTCGCATAATCATATGCATGATTTTGGTGAATAGGCTTCGGCCTCGGGATTCGGCCTTATTATAAATTTTGGTGATTGCCCTCAAGGCTCATTTTTGGTGATGGATCCACATGCATATGCCCGTGGAGTTTTGGGTTGCATCTCATACATCAAGCATACAGTTGGTGATTGTTTTGGTGATTACTTTTATTTGGTGATTGTTTGGTGAATATTTAGTTGGTGATGAATTGGTGATTAACTTCGGTTGACTGAACTGGTGATTAAAGTGAATATTGCTGTAATTGATGTAGTCCTGTATCTGTACATACTACTCCTTATGTACTTTATTATAGGGTTTGAGACTCACCCCTTTTGTTGATTTTTACTTTACAGGTAACCGTACTTGAAGGCTTTGACCTTCATTTCCTTGAGTTCGAGTCGCTCTGATACGTAGCACCTGGGGGGCGTCTTATTAGATAGGGATTTTGTCTTCTACGACTTGTTGGATTTTATTTTAACGTTGTAACTGTATTTGTGAGTAATGGCCCGCCCATGATGCCACGTAATGATTTTAATTTAAGTTAAACAATTGACGTGTTTTTGAAGTAAATGTAGCATTCCGTTTCAAAAAGAAAAAAAAATAATTTGTGCACTCTGATAATTGTTATAAATGAAAGGGGTAGAAACGGGTGTTACACAAGCCGGGCCATAAGAGTTTTGACTGCTCGGATAATAAATGTTTCAAGTGCGGTAAAGAAGGTCATGTGGCTGCGAAATGTGAGAAAAGGGATGCGGTGTGCTACAACTGTGGGGAAGCAGGTCATATTAGTACTAAGTGTACTAAGCCGAAAAAAGAGAAGTCCCATGGAAAAGTGTTTGCTCTCGCAGGATCAGAGGATACTAATGAGATTAGAGGTACATGTTTTATTAATGGTATTCCTTTGATTGCTATTATTGATACTGGTGCTACGCATTCATTTATTGCTGCTTTGTGTGCTGAGAAATTGGACTTTGTTTTATCTTCTATGATGAGGGAGATGGTTATTGACACTCCAGCTAAGGGTTCAGTAACTACCTCTCTTGTGTGTGCTAAGTGCCCTCTGTCAATCTTCTGCAGAGATTTTCTTGTTGATCTTATTTGTTTGCCGTTGGGAGGGTTGGATGTCATTCTTGGTATGGACTGGTTAGTATATAACCATGTGCATATAAATTGTTCCCGAAGATCTGTGAGCTTCCTTCCTCCCGAGGAAGAAGAATCTGTTTTGTTGCCTGCTGGTCATTTGCATAAGGTGATGAAGGAAGGAGTTCATCTGTTTGCTTTGATGGCGTCATTGTCTGCTGAGAATCAGGCAATCATTGAAAGGGTTCAAGTAGTGTGTGAGTTCCCTGAAGTGTTCCCGGATGAAATTCCAAGTGTTCCACCAAAGAGGGAGGTTGAGTTTGCTACTGATCTTATACCTCGTACTAGGCCTGTGTCTATGGCACCGTACCGAATGTCAGCCTCAGAGTTGTCTGAATTAAAAAAGCAATTAGAAGATCTACTTGAGAATAAATTTGTAAGGCCAAGTGTGTCACCGTGGGGTGCTCCGGTATTGTTAGTGAAAAAGAAGGACGGGAGTATGAGACTTTGTGTCGATTATAGGCAATTGAACAAAGTGACAATAAAGAACAGGTATCCGCTTCCTAGAATTGATGATCTGATGGACCAGTTGGTAGGTGCTAAGGTGTTTAGTAAAATCGATTTGAGGTCGGGTTATCACCAGATCAAGGTAAAGGATGAAGACATTCAGAAAACCGCTTTCAGAACGAGATATGGGCACTATGAGTATTCTGTGATGCCGTTTGGTGTTACCAACGCGTCGGGTGTGTTTATGGAGTACATGAATCGTACTTTCCATAGTTACTTGGATCGGTTTGTGGTTGTGTTTATTGACGACATTCTGGTGTATTCTAAAACAGAAGAGGAGCACGCAGAACATTTGAAGTTAGTGCTAGAAGTGTTGAAAGAAAAGAAATTGTATGCAAAATTGTCTAAGTGTGAGTTCTGGCTGAATGAAGTAGGTTTCCTTGGTCATATTATCTCTGGTAATGGTATAGCTGTGGACCCAGCCAAGGTTGATGCTGTGTCTCAATGGGAGAGCCCGAAGTCAGTTACAGAGATTAGAAGCTTCTTGGGATTAGCTGGTTATTACAGGAGATTTATTGAAGGTTTCTCGAAATTGGCACTTCCGTTGACTCAATTGACATGTAAGGGAAAAGCTTTTGTGTGGGATGCACGCTGTGATGAGAGCTTCAATGAGTTGAAGAAGAGGTTGACCACATCGCCCGTTTTGACCTTGCCTGTTTCGGATCGACCGTTTGTAGTATATTGCGATGCTTCCAAGATGGGTTTGGGAGGTGTATTGATGCAAGAGGGTAAGGTAGTAGCTTATGCGTCTAGACAGTTGAGGACCCATGAGAAGAACTACCCTACTCATGATTTGGAGCTAGCTGCAATTGTGTTTGTGCTGAAAATTTGGAGGCACTATCTGTATGGTACTAGATTTGAAGTGTTTAGTGACCATAAGAGCTTGAAATACTTATTCGATCAGAAGGAACTGAATATGAGACAGAGACGTTGGTTAGAATTGCTGAAGGATTATGATTTCGGCTTGAACTATCACCCCGGAAAAGCTAATGTCGTGGCTGATGCTTTAAGTCGGAAAAGTTTGCATATGTCGGCCATGATGGTGAAAGAGTTATAGTTGATTGAGCAGTTTCGGGACATGAGTCTGGTTTGTGAAGTGACACCGCAGAGTGTCAGATTGGGAATGTTGAAGATTGGCAATGAATAACTCCCCGTTTCATTGGTCCGTATCAGATTACGGAGAGGGTGGGAAGTGTTGCCTATAGGGTGGCTTTGCCGCCTAATCTTTCGAACTTGCATGACGTGTTTCACGTGTCACAACTTCGAAAGTATGTTCCGGACCCGTCTCATGTGATTCAGATGGATGAAGTAGAGGTGCGGGATAATCTCACTGTGGAGACTATGCCTGTGCGGATTGAAGATAGAGAAGTGAAGACTCTGAGAGGGAAAGAAATTCTTTTGGTGAAAGTAGTTTGGTTAGGAGCTGCTGGTGAGAGCATGACTTGGGAGCTGGAGAGTAAGATGCGGGAAGCGTATCCGGAGTTGTTTGATTCAGGTAATTTCGAGGACGAAATATTCAAAGTGGGGGAGAGTTGTAACGCCCCAAAATAATTTAATTATTTATTTAATTAAGTTATTTAAGGCTTACAATATTTATTTAATTTAATTAAATAATTCAAGGTTTAATTATTTTATTTTATTTATTAGGAGGCGTTGTCACGAATTGAGTGGTGCGAGCAAGGGCCCGTGATCCACAATTAGGCCCGTGGCCCATTGCCTTGTCAAAGAATTCGACTCACAAGGGGTCTTAGAGTTAGTTTTTATTTTTTTTACTCTATTGCAAAAAGAAAGAAAAGAAACGTAAAAGAGAGAGTGAGAAGAGGAGAAGTGCGAAGTGAAGAGGAGGAGAAGAGAAAGGGGCGAATCACTCAAGGAGGAGGAAGGGCTTGAATTGGAGTCTTGCATTTTTCCCTTGGAGCTTTGCTAGCAATTCGACTTCCATAAGGTTAGGGGGTCCTCTTTTTGTTTTTAATAATTTATGCGAATTGGTGATGCTTAGGGTTAGGGTTCTAGGATAGTTTCCATGAATGAATTGTGATGTTGATGAGTAATTTATAATATTGTGATGCTTGATGTTGAATTGCTATGTTGAAAATCGCATGACTGATGCTTGAGTTGTGGCTAACGCGAATTGGATATCATATGTTTGAATATATGACTCATTGGTGCTTACTTGGTGAAATTGAGAATCATGGTGACACTTTAATCATATATATAATTGAGTGTTTTGGTGAATTTAATTTGATGATTGAAAGTGAAAAATTCTGGTTTTGGGAGTCCTAGGCTCCTTGGGCGCCATATGCATGTTGCTGGATTTTTCTGTTTTGCGCCTTAGTCAGGGGCGCCAGGCGCCCAGCAGTGTGCCTGCGCCAGTTTGCCCAAATTCTGTTGCCCTGTGTTGCTGTGCCTGTTGCCCTGTGTTGCTGTGTTCTGTGTCACTGTGCTGCCAGTTTTGGCGCTAGGTGCTTGTGTCATGGGCGCCAAGGGCCCCAATGTTCTGGTGATGGTTGTGTAAAAATTGTTTTCAGGTTTTCATATTCAGGTAAAATGGCTCCTGCAAAATGATTTTGGGTAACAAAAGAGTTGGATTGCGTGTTTTCACTAGGTGCCTAGTGCATGGGCGCCAAAGATGATGTTCAGTTTTTGACAAAATTTTTATTGGGTTTTCATGTTCTGAGCATTTGGCTCGTGTAAAATCAATTTCGAAGGAAAATGAGTTTTGTTGCATGTTGGCCATAGGCGCCTAGTGCCTGGGCGCCGTGTTGCTGTGCTGGGCGCAATGCGCCTATGCGCGCTGTTGCTTCCCTGGGCGCCAAGCGCCTATGCGCGTGTTGCTGTGATGGGCGCCAAGCGCCTATGCGCGCTGTTGCTCCCTGGGCGCCATGCGCCTATGCATGTTGCCTTTCCTGGGCGCCAAGCCCCGTGTTGCTCCTGGGCGCCCAGCGCCCATGCGCCAGTTTCCAGGATGTCTAAGTATTTTTCCTATTTTGTTTTTAATGTAACTTTTGACTCGGTTATCCAAATTTAACGGTTCAAATTTCGTTTCGAAGCTAATTTCAGTGTCTATCCAATTGTTCCAATTTTATGCAAAAATAAATTATTTTACTGGTGTTTCTGGGCTGATGGTGTTCAAGTGTCCAAAGGGCTATTTTTATCCACTTTCCCTATGTCGTGTCAATATCCTAATTGGTCTATTTGAATTGGTGTTGGTGTGAGTGGTGGGCTGAATTGGTGAGTGTGATAAGGTGAGATTGGTGAGCAGAGGCTTCGGCCTAATTCTAATTTGGTGAGCTGATTAATGCACTATGGTGAGATTATGAATTAAAATGGTGAGCCTAATGAAATGGTGATTTTATTTGATTGTAGTGTGTTGTGATGCATTTCCGTAACACCTCATGAAATCATGTGCATTATTGGTGAGCAGAGGCTTCGGCCTAATTTTATTTGGTGAGCAGAGGCTACGGCCTATTTGTATTTGGTGACGGATCCGACATGCATGTGCCCGTGGAGTTTGGGTTGCATTTCATGCATAACCATACCTTTTGCATTGTTGTTTGGTGAATGTAACTGTGATGTGGTTATTGCCTTTATTGTGAATTGGTGTGTCTGTTTCCCTTTTCCTATGCAGTGCTTAATTCCCATATGTTATTAATTATGAAAAGAGACTCACCCTACTGCTTTTATGTTGCTTCTTATGTCGGCAACGTGCAGGTAATAACGAGTGAAGGTTTCCCTTATGCCTTCGTCTGGTAGGAAGTGTCACGCTCTGATACGTAGCACCAGGGGGGTGTCCTATGTTTATGTGTTGTTTTCATTAACCGTTAGATTTTTATTGGTGATGTATTGGTTTTTATTGTTAGAACTCATTATTATTCCGCTGCTGGTGGTGATTGAATTTAGTTGATGCGAACTAAACGTTTTTTTTCTTTTGTTTATGGTGCTATGTACCTTGTATTTTGAACCGAACTGTGAAAAGTGAAGTGGTTGATTTTATGATGTAAGTGTAGCACTCGCTTAAATTATTTTCAAAAAAAAAAAAAGAAACTCTGATTTTATTAAAAAGTAAGGTTATTAGAAAAGGGGTGTTACACTCCCCACCCCCATAAGTTCTTAGCACTTCTATGTTCTGTCCACATTGTTTTTCGACTAGGACTTTGAATTTTTTGAATACTTCCTGTAACACCCCGATAAATTCTAACATATAGAACTACCAAAATGCACTAAATGGCATACATCAGAGTAACTTCCTGTTATTGAAATATTGAACACAACTAAAGCTTTCGATAATTCATATCAAATGGTTCTCTGAACCTCATAAACTTCCTGAAAATGCTTAAGTTTCAAAACTTAAGACTCGTACATAATCCTGGTGTTCAATACTCAAAACATAAAGTAGCGGAAACGATTTTACAACTTAAACAATGAAAGTTATACAATCGGTAACATAGAAACAATAAATGGGACAAAGGTCTAAGACATGAAAATCGGTCTTCAATGACTCCCAGAGTCGCACTGGCTAACCGTGCTTCGTCGCCTTTGTTTTCCCCTGTTTCTCTGTAAAAACCACAAATATGAAGGGTGAGATAAACATTATCTCAGTGAGTCCTATCGAGACCCCTTACTAACTCTAGCGGTTCTTTATGCTTTACTTTGAACTCGTGGCCCTAAAAAGCAACCACGTGGAAATATATTAAGTTCACGTATCCTTTATGCTCATGGCCCTCCTAAGCGACACATGAAGCATACAATATTTTACCTCTTGTAATTTGTAACCCTACTAAGCAACTACGCAGTACATTTTGTTCCATGATTTTCGCATAACACCTCAGCCTACCTATTTTATAGGCACTTCTTTGGCTTTGGTGAACCCATCCCGCTATTTCTAGTGGGAGAAACATTCTTGAGTCTAGGTTTTGGGGCTCATGACTTCCCCTCCCCTAGTATGCTAATCCTCTAAGGGTCGTCACCCTGTTTCCTCTTGTATTTATTAAACATTATATATCCATGTACCCGCAATGGGCTGTTAGTCATTTCAGTCAAGTACCGTGTATAACATCAGTCAAGTACCGTGTATAATATCAGTCAAGTGCCGTGTATAACATCAGTCAAGTACCGTGTATAATTTCAGTCAAGTACCGTTTATTATTATTTCTTGACATATGTTCTCTCGCGTTCTCTAAGTACGGCCTTCTATTTTGTTCATAATACACAAGTTTTCTATTAAACATGTTCAATCTCATGACATCGGTATCTTTACATTGTTGGGGGGACCTTGGGGAATGGACTAGAAGGGGATTGGAATCATTTGGAATGGATAAAAAGGTACTTTGAATTTGAGGATCAGAAGGTCTCACACGACCCGTGCGTGTAGGCGCACGACCCGTGCGCTGTTGAACAAAGTTGTAGAAGATTTCCAGAAAGATACGCACGACCCGTGCGACTAAGCGCACAATCCGGGCGTTGTTGAATAAAGTTTCAGAAGTATGCACACGACCCGTGCGACTAGGCGCACGATCCGTGTGTGTTTTAAAAAAATCAGTTCGTGTTGCATCAGATGGGGGCGCACGACCCGTGCACAGAGGCACACGATCCGTGCGTCTCCATCAGTTTTCCAGAAAACAGACTTTTCATGAGTAATTCCATTCCGTTCCGATTCCAAAATCTCTTCCGATCGAGACCCAAACTTAAACACACATTGAAACAGTATATTATAACAATCCCAATCAATCCAATCCGGTACACCCAAACAATCAATCAAGCAATTTCGTAATTTAAATCACAATCTTTTTGGTAAAACGGTTTTCGATAAATTTCCTTTCGTTACCAGAAACGCGTGACAAGGGTTTTCGAAAAGTGAAGACTCAGAAAACACATACACATTCCCTAAGCGTGTTATCGAACTCAACACAATACCGAAGAGGAGTTTGAGACGAGAACGAACTATGCTAAAACTCAGTATTTACATACTCCCTGTAACGCCCTAAAATAATTTAATTATTTATTTAATTAAGTTATTTAAGGCTTACAATATTTATTTAATTTAATTAAATAATTCAAGGTTTAATTATTTTATTTTATTTATTAGGAGGCGTTGTCACGAATTGAGTGGTGCGAGCAAGGGCCCGTGATCCACAATTAGGCCCGTGGCCCATTGCCTTGTCAAAGAATTCGACTCACAAGGGGTCTTAGAGTTAGTTTTCATTTTTTTTACTCTATTGCAAAAAGAAAGAAAAGAAACGTAAAAGAGAGAGTGAGAAGAGGAGAAGTGCGAAGTGAAGAGGAGGAGAAGAGAAAGGGGCGAATCACTCAAGGAGGAGGAAGGGCTTGAATTGGAGTCTTGCATTTTTTCCTTGGAGCTTTGCTAGCAATTCGACTTCCATAAGGTTAGGGGGTCCTCTTTTTGTTTTTAATAATTTATGCGAATTGGTGATGCTTAGGGTTAGGGTTCTAGGATAGTTTCCATGAATGAATTGTGATGTTGATGAGTAATTTATAATATTGTGATGCTTGATGTTGAATTGCTATGTTGAAAATCGCATGATTGATGCTTGAGTTGTGGCTAACGCGAATTGGATATCATATGTTTGAATATATGACTCATTGGTGCTTACTTGGTGAAATTGAGAATCATGGTGACACTTTAATCATATATATATAATTGAGTGTTTTGGTGAATTTAATTTGATGATTGAAAGTGAAAAATTCTGGTTTTGGAAGTCCTAGGCGCCTTGGGCGCCATATGCATGTTGCTGGATTTTTCTGTTTTGCGCCTTAGTCATGGGCGCCAGGCGCCCAGCAGTGTGCCTGCGCCAGTTTTCCCAAATTCGGTTGCCCTGTGTTGCTGTGCCTGTTGCCCTGTGTTGCTGTGTTCTGTGTCACTGTGCTGCCAGTTTTGGCGCTAGGTGCTTGTGTCATGGGCGCCAAGGGCCCCAATGTTCTGGTGATGGTTGTGTAAAAATTGTTTTCAGGTTTTCATATTCAGGTAAAATGGCTCCTGCAAAATGATTTTGGGTAACAAAAGAGTTGGATTGCGTGTTTTCACTAGGTGCCTAGTGCATGGGCGCCAAAGATGATGTTCAGTTTTTGACAAAATTTTTATTGGGTTTTCATGTTCTGAGCATTTGGCTCGTGTAAAATCAATTTCGAAGGAAAATGAGTTTTGTTGCATGTTGGCCATAGGCGCCTAGTGCCTGGGCGCCGTGTTGCTGTGCTGGGCGCAATGTGCCTATGCGCGCTGTTGCTTCCCTGGGCGCCAAGCGCCTATGCGCGTGTTGCTGTGCTGGGCGCCAAGCGCCTATGCACGCTGTTGCTCCCTGGGCGCCATGCGCCTATGCGTGTTGCCTTTCCTGGGCGCCAAGCGCCCATGCGCCAAGCCCCGTGTTCCTCCTGGGCGCCCAGCGCCCATGCGCCAGTTTCCTGGATGTCTAAGTATTTTTCCTATTTTGTTTTTAATGTAACTTTTGACTCGGTTATCCAAATTTAACGGTTCAAATTTCGTTTTGAAGCTAATTTCAGTGTCTATCCAATTGTTCCAATTTTATGCAAAAATAAATTATTTTACTGGTGTTTCTGGGCTGATGGTGTTCAAGTGTCCAAAGGGCTATTTTTATCCACTTTCCCTATGTCGTGTCAATATCCTAATTGGTCTATTTGAATTGGTGTTGGTGTGAGTGGTGGGCTGAATTGGTGAGTGTGATAAGGTGAGATTGGTGAGCAGAGGCTTCGGCCTAATTTTAATTTGGTGAGCTGATTAATGCACTATGGTGAGATTATGAATTAAAATGGTGAGCTGAATGAAATGGTGATTTTATTTGATTGTAGTGTGTTGTGATGCATTTCCATAACACCTCATGAAATCATGTGCATTATTGGTGAGCAGAGGCTTCGGCCTAATTTTATTTGGTGAGCAGAGGCTACGGCCTATTTGTATTTGGTGACGGATCCGACATGCATGTGCCCGTGGAGTTTGGGTTGCATTTCATGCATAACCATACCTTTTGCATTGTTGTTTGGTGAATGTAACTGTGATGTGGTTATTGCCTTTATTGTGAATTGGTGTGTCTGTTTCCCTTTTCCTATGCAGTGCTTAATTCCCATATGTTATTAATTATGAAAAGAGACTCACCCTACTGCTTTTATGTTGCTTCTTATGTCGGCAACGTGCAGGTAATAACGAGTGAAGGTTTCCCTTATGCCTTCGTCTGGTAGGAAGTGTCACGCTCTGATACGTAGCACCAGGGGGGTGTCCTATGTTTATGTGTTGTTTTCATTAACCGTTAGATTTTTATTGTTGATGTATTGGTTTTTATTGTTAGAACTCATTATTATTCCGCTGCTGGTGGTGATTGAATTTAGTTGATGCGGACTAAACGTTTTTTTTCTTTTGTTTATGGTGCTATGTACCTTGTATTTTGAACCGAACTGTGAAAAGTGAAGTGGTTGATTTTATGATGTAAGTGTAGCACTCGCTTAAATTATTTTCAAAAAAAAAAGAAACTCTGATTTTATTAAAAAGTAAGGTTATTAGAAAAGGGGTGTTACATTAGTGGTATCAGAGCAGTTCGGTCTGTCCGGCCAAGTCGTCCTGTCATAGTGTCTTATGACAAATAGAATTGTTAGATTAGTTCTAAATTTCTGTTTGTGCTGCAGTGATAGTTTGAAATGGCTGGGAGGAACGACGCTGCTCTTGCTGCTGCTTTGCAGGCTATGGCTCAAGCTGTTGGGAACCAGCAAAATGGTGCTGAAAATGCTGGGACTCGCAGTTTGGCCACGTTCCAGAGGGAGAATCCACCTGTCTTTAAGGGCAAGTATAATCCAGATGGTGCTCTAGCATGGCTGAAAGAGATTGAAAGGATATTTCGGGTCATGGATTGTAATGATGCGCAGAAGGTCAGGTATGGTACCCATACGCTGGCAGAGGAAGCTGATGATTGGTGGATGGAGGTGAGGCAGAGATTGGAAACTGCTAATGAGGAGATAACTTGGGCTGTTTTCCGTACAGAGTTCTTGCGGAAGTATTTTCCTGAGGATGTGAGAGGTAAGAAAGAAATAGAATTCCTTGAGCTGAAGCAAGGAAGCATGTCAGTGACGGAGTATGCTGCCAAGTTCACTGAATTGGCTAAGTTTTATCCCCATTATGCTGATGCTGATTCTGAGTTCTCAAAGTGTATTAAGTTTGAGAATGGACTGAGGGCTGATATAAAGAAAGCTGTAGGGTACCAGAAGATTCGGGTATTCGCTGATTTGATCGACAGTTGCAGGATATATGAGGATGATAGTAATGCTCACTCTAAGGTCATGAGAGATCTGAGGGGTAAATTTCAGAATCGGGGTAAGCCATATGAGGTTCAGGCTGGTAAGGGTAAGCAGAGGTATGCAGATAATAAGAAAACAAGTGGGGGAGATGCCCCTGCGAAGGTTGTGTGCTACAGGTGTGGCAAGCTGTAACACCCCGAAATTAATTAAATAGTTATTTAGTATTTAGTTAATTAATTAAATAGGAGTTGGTGATAGAAATAATAATAATAATAATAATAATAATATTGGGTGGTTTTAATTATTTAGAGGGTGGTGATATTTAATTATTGAAATGGGCTTAAGTGGATGGAGGCCCGTGATCCAGGCCCAAGAGTTGACCTAGGCGCATGTGACTAGGGGTTGGGGGAGAGGCGTATCACTTGAGAAAAAGAGAGAAGGGGCGTGAGAAAGAAAAGAAAGAAAACGCAAAGGAGAGAAAGAAAGAGAAGAAAAATAGCGCAAGGGAGAGGAGAGGAGAAGAGAGGGGCGCAAATCCCAAGGAGGAGAAGAGGAGCTCAGTTGCTGTGGTTACTCGGTGTGCACGTGGAGGGGTCCCTGTCTTCGGTGAAACTAAGGTAAGGGTGGGTCTTGCCTTATAATAGGGAGCATAATGGGATGTATGTAGGGGTTAGGTCCTATGTCCTGTTTATATTGATTTTTATGTTGTTTATGATATATGAGTATGTTGTTGTCATTGTTGTTACCCGTTGTGATGATATGCGAATTGTTGCTCTATAAGGTGAATTCTGAATAGCGTGCTAAGTGCTCGAATAAATGCATAATATGTAATTTGATGTTGGTGGTGTGATTGGTGCGTAATTGATAATTTGTGCTACTCAAAAGATTCGGTTGTTATGTTATAGGCGCATAGGGCGCCATATGAGCAGGTGTTGTTGTTGCTGGATTTGATGTTTTAAGTGTTGTAGGCGCATAAGGTGCCATGGTTGTGATTTTAGTGTTGCTGGAAACGGTTGTTTGGGTGCGGAATTAGGCGCCCTTGAGTGGGGTGCCCTGCGCCAAGTTTTGACGTTGTTGGAATTTTGGCCACGGAAGTAGGCGCCCTTGTGCTAGGCGCCCCGTGCCAAATTATTGTGTTTTGGCTAAGTGTATTCTGTGTTGTGTTTGTGTGCCATGTGCTAAGTGTATTTTGTGTTGTGTTTGTGTGCCAAGTGCCAAGTCAGTGTGTGTTGGTGATGATTTGGTCGGAGTGTGTGCATAGGCGCCTAGGGCGCCATGGTGATGGTGATGATGGTTGTCCATATGGTTTTGGTGATTTCGAATAAAATTGACTTTTGGGTGAGTGAGGATTTTAGATGGTGGAAAAGAAATATAATTTTGATGTTTTAAAATTGAGAAAAATTGATGTTTGGGCTGAATTTGTGTAAAAATCTGGTTCTGGCAGTGTTCTGGGCGCCAGGCGCCCTGTGCTGGGCGCCAAGGGCGCTGTGTGTGTGGCTGTGCAGTGTGGCGCGCGCCTGGGCGCTGGGCGCCTGCTGTGCGTGTGTGTGTTGCGCGCCTGGGCGCTGGGCGCCTGCTTGCGTGCGTGTGTGTGTGGCGCGCGCCTGGGCGCTGGGCGCCTGTTGTGCGCGCGGGTGTGGGTGTGTTGCGCGCTGGGCGCCAGTGCGCGTGTTGCCTGGTGCCTGGGCGCCTAAGGCGCCAGTTTTCAGCAGTGTTGCCTAATTTTTCCTAAATTTGTTTTTAACGTAACTTTTGACTCGGGTGTCCGTTTTAGGTGGTTCAAAGTGCGTTACGACGCTCATTTAATTGTTTATCTGTTTGTCCAGGCCATAACCCAAAACTTAATATTTTTCCTCAGTCGTTTTCTGAAAGTCCCAAGTGACTGTGTACTAGTTGTTGTTTGGATTGGAAATCGCTACTGTTCCTTTTAAATAAAATGTTGGTGTTCTTCATGAGACTAAGGTACTATTCCTTGTATTTTAAATGGTGTTGTCACGGTGAAAGTAATGTGCTGTGTAACAGTGTGGTATGCAAATATATATGGTGCATATTAATATTGGTGAATGGGGTCTGTGATCCTCTGTTAGGTGTTGGTGAATTAAACAAACTGTTGGTGAATATGCTACGGCATACTTTTATTTGGTGATTCTGGTGTGTGATGCATTGTCAAGGTGTCGCATAATCATATGCATGATTTTGGTGAATAGGCTTCGGCCTCGGGCTTCGGCCTTATTATAAATTTTGGTGAATGCCCTCAAGGCTCATTTTTGGTGATGGATCCACATGCATATGCCCGTGGAGTTTTGGGTTGCATCTCATACATCAAGCATACAGTTGGTGATTGTTTTGGTGATTACTTTTATTTGGTGATTGTTTGGTGAATATTTAGTTGGTGATGAATTGGTGATTAACTTCGGTTGACTGAACTGGTGATTAAAGTGAATATTGCTGTAATTGATGTAGTCCTGTATCTGTACATACTACTCCTTATGTACTTTATTATAGGGTTTGAGACTCACCCCTTTTGTTGATTTTTACTTTACAGGTAACCGTACTTGAAGGCTTTGACCTTCATTTCCTTGAGTTCGAGTCGCTCTGATACGTAGCACCTGGGGGGCGTCTTATTAGATAGGGATTTTGTCTTCTACGACTTGTTGGATTTTATTTTAACGTTGTAACTGTATTTGTGAGTAATGGCCCGCCCATGATGCCACGTAATGATTTTAATTTAAGTTAAACAATTGACGTGTTTTTGAAGTAAATGTAGCATTCCGTTTCGAAAAGAAAAAAAAAATAATTTGTGCACTCTGATAATTGTTATAAATGAAAGGGGTAGAAACGGGTGTTACATAGTGGTATCAGAGCAGTTCGGTCTGTCCGGCCAAGTCGTCCTGTCATAGTGTCATATGACAAATAGAATTGTTAGATTAGTTCTAAATTTCTGTTTGTGCTGCAGTGATAGTTTGAAATGGCTGGGAGGAACGACGCTGCTCTTGCTGCTGCTTTGCAGGCTATGGCTCAAGCTGTTGGGAACCAGCAGAATGGTGCTGAAAATGTCGGGACTCGCAGTTTAGCCACATTCCAGAGGGAGAATCCACCTGTTTTTAAGGGCAAGTACAATCCGAATGGTGCTCTAGCATGGCTAAAAGAGATCGAAAGGATATTTCGGGTCATGGATTGTAATGATGCGCAGAAGGTCAGGTATGGTACCCATACGCTGGCAGAAGAGGCTGATGATTGGTGGATGAAGGCTAGGCAGAGATTAGAAACTGCTAATGAGGAGATAACTTGGGCTGTTTTCCGTAGAGAGTTCTTACGGAAGTATTTTCCTGAAGATGTGAGAGGTAAGAAAGAAATAGAGTTTCTTGAGCTGAAGCAAGGAAGCATGTCAGTGACAGAGTATGCTGCCAAGTTCACTGAATTAGCTAAGTTTTACCCCCACTATGCTGATGCTGATTCTGAATTTTCAAAGTGTATAAAGTTTGAGAATGGACTGAGGCACGACATCAAAAAGGCGATTGGCTACCAAAAGATTAGGGTGTTTGCTGATTTGGTGGATAGCTGTAGGATCTTCGAAGAAGATAGCAATGCTTCTTACAAGATTGTGAAGGAGAAGAGAAGTTCTCAGTATCGTGAGAAGCCCTATGATGTTGATGGTGGTAAGGGCAAGTGGACAGCTGGTGATTCCGGCAGGAAGCCAAGTGGGGGAGATGCCCCTGCGAACATTGTGTGCCACAAGTGTGGTAAGCCCGGACATAAGAGTCCCGATTGCATGGCCCACAAGTGTTCCAAGTGTGGCAAGGAAGGTCACGTGGCTGCTAAGTGCGAGAAGAGAGACGTTGTTTGCTACAACTGTGGGGAGATGGGACATATTAGTACCAAGTGTTCCAAGCCGAAGAAAGAGAAGTCTAGTGGGAGGGTGTTTGCCTTGGTGGGCACTGAGTCTACTGAAGAATGATGATCATTTCAGAGGTATGTGTTTCGTTAAAGTTTTCCGCTAAACCTATTGTCGATACCGATGCCGCTCATTGTTTTAATACTGCTGAATGTTGAGAATACGTAAGTCTTGTGTTGTTTTCCCTGATTGGTCTTATGTTGCCTGGTGTGTTCTTTGTGTCCCTTGTCGATCTTCGACAGAGACCTTGTTGCTAGTTTTGTTGTTTGTCGTTGGGTGAATTAATTGTAATCGTGGGTACGGACTAGTTGGAGCATAACCGTGAGGATGTCAATTGTCGTAGCCAGCCGGTGAGTTAGGGGGATGTTGATGCGAATTTTCGAGGACGAAAATAATTTAAGTGGGGGAGAGTTGTAACACCCCGAAATTAATTAAATAGTTATTTAGTATTTAGTTAATTAATTAAATAGGAGTTGGTGATAGAAATAATAATAATAATAATAATATTGGGTGGTTTTAATTATTTAGAGGGTGGTGATATTTAATTATTCAAATGGGCTTAAGTGGATGGAGGCCCGTGATCCAGGCCCAGGAGTTGACCTAGGCGCATGTGACTAGGGGTTGGGGGAGAGGCGTATCACTTGAGAAAAAGAGAGAAGGGGCGTGAGAAAGAAAAGAAAGAAAACGCAAAGGAGAGAAAGAAAGAGAAGAAAAATAGCGCAAGGGAGAGGAGAGGAGAAGAGAGAGGCGCAAATCCCAAGGAGGAGAAGAGGAGCTCAGTTGCTGTGGTTACTCGGTGTGCACGTGGAGGGGTCCCTGTCTTCGGTGAAACTAAGGTAAGGGTGGGTCTTGGCTTATAATAGGGAGCATAATGGGATGTATGTAGGGGTTAGGTCCTATGTCCTGTTTATATTGATTTTTATGTTGTTTATGATATATGAGTATGTTGTTGTCATTGTTGTTACCCGTTGTGATGATATGCGAATTGTTGCTCTGTAAGGTGAATTCCGAATAGCGTGCTAAGTGCTCGAATAAATGCATAATATGTAATTTGATGTTGGTGGTGTGATTGGTGCGTAATTGATAATTTGTGCTACTCAAAAGATTCGGTTGTTATGTTATAGGCGCATAGGGCGCCATATGAGCAGGTGTTGTTGTTGCTGGATTTGATGTTTTAAGTGTTGTAGGCGCATAAGGTGCCGTGGTTGTGATTTTAGTGTTGCTGGAAACGGTTGTTTGGGTGCGGAATTAGGCGCCCTTGAGTGGGGTGCCCTGCGCCAAGTTTTGACGTTGTTGGAATTTTGGCCACGGAAGTAGGCGCCCTTGTGCTAGGCGCCCCGTGCCAAATTATTGTGTTTTGGCTAAGTGTATTCTGTGTTGTGTTTGTGTGCCATGTGCTAAGTGTATTTTGTGTTGTGTTTGTGTGCCATGTGCTAAGTGTATTTTGTGTTGTGTTTGTGTGCCAAGTGCCAAGTCACTGTGTGTTGGTGATGATTTGGTCGGAATGTGTGCATAGGCGCCTAGGGCGCCATGGTGATGGTGATGATGGTTGTCCATATGGTTTTGGTGATTTCAAATAAAATTAACTTTTGGGTGAGTGAGGATTTTAGATGGTGGAAAAGAAATATAATTTTGATGTTTTAAAATTGAGAAAAATTGATGATTGGGCTGAATTTGTGTAAAAATCTGGTTCTGGCAGTGTTCTGGGCGCCAGGCGCCCTGTGCTGGGCGCCAAGGGCGCTGTGTGTGTGGCTGTGCAGTGTGGCGCGCGCCTGGGCGCTAGGGCGCCTGCTGTGCGTGTGTGTGTTGCGCGCCTAGGCGCTGGGCGACTGGGCGCTGGGCGCCTGCTTGCGTGCGTGTGTGTGTGGCGCGCGCCTGGGCGCTGGGCGCCTGTTGGGCACGCGGGTGTGGGTGTGTTGCGCGCTGGGCGCCAGTGCGCGTGTTGCCTGGTGCCTGGGCGCCTAAGGCGCCAGTTTTCAGCAGTGTTGCCTAATTTTTCCTAAATTTGTTTTTAACGTAACTTTTGACTCGGGTGTCCGTTTTAGGTGGTTCAAAGTGCGTTACGACGCTCATTTAATTGTCTATCTGTTTGTCCAGGCCAAAACCAAAAACTTAATATTTTACCCCGTCGTTTTCTGAAAGTCCCAAGTGACTGTGTACTAGTTGTTGTTTGGATTGGAAATCACTACTGTTCCTTTTAAATAAAATGTTGGTGTTCTTCATGAGACTAAGGTACTGTTCCTTGTATTTTAAATGGTGTTGTCACGGTGAAAGTAATGTGCTGTGTAACAGTGTGGTATGCAAATATATATATGGTGCATATTAATATTGGTGAATGGGGTCTGTGATCCTCTGTTAGGTGTTGGTGAATTAAACAAACTGTTGGTGAATATGCTATGGCATACTTTTATTTGGTGATTCTGGTGTGTGATGCATTGTCATGGTGTCGCATAATCATATGCATGATTTTGGTGAATAGGCTTCGGCCTCGGGCTTCGGCCTTATTATAAATTTTGGTGAATGCCCTCAAGGCTCATTTTTGGTGATGGATCCACATGCATATGCCCGTGGAGTTTTGGGTTGCATCTCATACATCAAGCATACAGTTGGTGATTGTTTTGGTGATTACTTTTATTTGGTGATTGTTTGGTGAATATTTAGTTGGTGATGAATTGGTGATTAACTTCGGTTGACTGAACTGGTAATTAAAGTGAATATTACTGTAATTGATGTAGTCCTGTATCTGTACATACTACTCCTTATGTACTTTATTATAGGGTTTGAGACTCACCCCTTTTGTTGATTTTTACTTTACAGGTAACCGTACTTGAAGGCTTTGACCTTCATTTCCTTGAGTTCGAGTCGCTCTGATACGTAGCACCTGGGGGGCGTCTTATTAGATAGGGATTTTGTCTTCTACGACTTGTTGGATTTTATTTTAACGTTGTAACTGTATTTGTGAGTAATGGCCCGCCCATGATGCCACGTAATGATTTTAATTTAAGTTAAACAATTGACGTGTTTTTGAAGTAAATGTAGCATTCCGTTTCGAAAAGAAAAAAAAATAATTTGTGCACTCTGATAATTGTTATAAATGAAAGGGGTAGAAACGGGTGTTACACAAGCCGGGCCATAAGAGTTTTGACTGCTCGGATAATAAATGTTTCAAGTGCGGTAAAGAAGGTCATGTGGCTGCGAAATGTGAGAAAAGGGATGCGGTGTGCTACAACTGTGGGGAAGCAGGTCATATTAGTACTAAGTGTACTAAGCCGAAGAAAGAGAAGTCCCATGGAAAAGTGTTTGCTCTCGCAGGATCAGAGGATACTAATGAGATTAGAGGTACATGTTTTATTAATGGTATTCCTTTGATTGCTATTATTGATACTGGTGCTACGCATTCATTTATTGCTGCTTTGTGTGTTGAGAAATTGGACCTTGTTTTATCTTCTATGATGAGGGAGATGGTTATTGACACTCCAGCTAAGGGTTCAGTAACTACCTCTCTTGTGTGTGCTAAGTGCCCTCTGTCAATCTTCTGCAGAGATTTTCTTGTTGATCTTATTTGTTTGCCGTTGGGAGGGTTGGATGTCATTCTTGGTATGGACTGGTTAGTATATAACCATGTGCATATAAATTGTTCCCGAAGATCTGTGAGCTTCCTTCCTCCCGAGGAAGAAGAATCTGTTTTGTTGCCTGCTGGTCATTTGCATAAGGTGATGAAGGAAGGAGTTCATCTGTTTGCTTTGATGGCGTCATTGTCTGCTAAGAATCAGGCAATCATTGAAAGGGTTCAAGTAGTGTGTGAGTTCCCTGAAGTGTTCCCGGATGAAATTCCAAGTGTTCCACCAAAGAGGGAGGTTGAGTTTGCTATTGATCTTATACCTGGTACTAGGCCTGTGTCTATGGCACCGTACCGAATGTCAGCCTCAGAGTTGTCTGAATTGAAAAAGCAATTAGAAGATCTACTTGAGAAGAAATTTGTAAGGCCAAGTGTGTCACCGTGGGGTGCTCTGTTATTGTTAGTGAAAAAGAAGGACGGGAGTATGAGACTTTGTGTCGATTATAGGCAATTGAACAAAGTGACAATAAAGAACAGGTATCCGCTTCCCAGAATTGATGATCTGATGGACCAGTTGGTAGGTGCTAAGGTGTTTAGTAAAATCGATTTGAGGCCGGGTTATCACCAGATCAAGGTAAAGGATGAAGACATTCAGAAAACCGCTTTCAGAACGAGATATGGGCACTATGAGTATTCTGTGATGCCGTTTGGTGTTACCAACGCGTCGGGTGTGTTTATGGAGTACATGAATCGTACTTTCCATAGTTACTTGGATCGGTTTGTGGTTGTGTTTATTGACGACATTCTGGTGCATTCTAAAACAGAAGAGGAGCACGCAGAACATTTGAAGTTAGTGCTAGAAGTGTTGAAAGAAAAGAAATTGTATGCAAAATTGTCTAAGTGTGAGTTCTGGCTGAATGAAGTAGGTTTCCTTGGTCATATTATCTCTGGTAATGGTATAGCTGTGGACCCAGCCAAGGTTGATGCTGTGTCTCAATGGGAGAGCCCGAAGTCAGTTACAGAGATTAGAAGCTTCTTGGGATTAGCTGGTTATTACAGGAGATTTATTGAAGGTTTCTCGAAATTGGCACTTCCGTTGACTCAATTGACATGTAAGGGAAAAGCTTTTGTGTGGGATGCACGCTGTGAGGAGAGCTTCAATGAGTTGAAGAAGAGGTTGACCACATCGCCCGTTTTGACCTTGCCTGTTTCGGATCGACCGTTTGTAGTATATTGCGATGCTTCCAAGATGGGTTTGGGAGGTGTATTGATGCAAGAGGGTAAGGTAGTAGCTTATGCGTCCAGACAGTTGAGGACCCATGAGAAGAACTACCCTACTCATTATTTGGAGCTAGTTGCAATTGTGTTTGTGCTGAAAATTTGGAGGCACTATCTGTATGGTACTAGATTTGAAGTGTTTAGTGACCATAAGAGCTTGAAATACTTATTCGATCAGAAGGAGCTGAATATGAGAGAGAGACGTTGGTTAGAATTGCTGAAGGATTATGATTTCGGCTTGAACTATCACCCCGGAAAAGCTAATGTCGTGGCTGATGCTTTAAGTCGGAAAAGTTTGCATATGTCGGCCATGATGGTGAAAGAGTTATAGTTGATTGAGCAGTTTCGGGACATGAGTCTGGTTTGTGAAGTGACACCGCAGAGTGTCAGATTGGGAATGTTGAAGATTGGGAATGTTGAAGATTGGGAATGTTGAAGATTGGGAAGTGTTGCCTATAGGGTGGCTTTGCCGCCTAATCTTTCGAACTTGCATGACGTGTTTCACGTGTCACAACTTCGAAAGTATGTTCCGGACCCGTCTCATGTGATTCAGATGGATGAAGTAGAGGTGCGGGATAATCTCACTGTGGAGACTATGCCTGTGCGGATTGAAGATAGAGAAGTGAAGACTCTGAGAGGGAAAGAAATTCTTTTGGTGAAAGTGGTTTGGTTAGGAGCTGCTGGTGAGAGCATGACTTGGGAGCTGGAGAGTAAGATGCGGGAAGCGTATCCGGAGTTGTTTGATTCAGGTAATTTCGAGGACGAAATATTCAAAGTGGGGGAGAGTTGTAACGCCCCAAAATAATTTAATTATTTATTTAATTAAGTTATTTAAGGCTTACAATATTTATTTAATTTAATTAAATAATTCAAGGTTTAATTATTTTATTTTATTTATTAGGAGGCGTTGTCACGAATTGAGTGGTGCGAGCAAGGGCCCGTGATCCACAATTAGGCCCGTGGCCCATTGCCTTGTCAAAGAATTCGACTCACAAGGGGTCTTAGAGTTAGTTTTCATTTTTTTTACTCTATTGCAAAAAAAAAGAAAAGAAACGTAAAAGAGAGAGTGAGAAGAGGAGAAGTGCGAAGTGAAGAGGAGGAGAAGAGAAAGGGGCGAATCACTCAAGGAGGAGGAAGGGCTTGAATTGGAGTCTTGCATTTTTCCCTTGGAGCTTTGCTAGCAATTCGACTTCCATAAGGTTAGGGGGTCCTCTTTTTGTTTTTAATAATTTATGCGAATTGGTGATGCTTAGGGTTAGGGTTCTAGGATAGTTTCCATGAATGAATTGTGATGTTGATGAGTAATTTATAATATTGTGATGCTTGATGTTGAATTGCTATGTTGAAAATCGCATGACTGATGCTTGAGTTGTGGCTAACGCGAATTGGATATCATATGTTTGAATATATGACTCATTGGTGCTTACTTGGTGAAATTGAGAATCATGGTGACACTTTAATCATATATATAATTGAGTGTTTTGGTGAATTTAATTTGATGATTGAAAGTGAAAAATTCTGGTTTTGGAAGTCCTAGGCTCCTTGGGCGCCATATGCATGTTGCTGGATTTTTCTGTTTTGTGCCTTAGTCATGGGCGCCAGGCGCCCAGCAGTGTGCCTGCGCCAGTTTTCCCAAATTCTGTTGCCCTGTGTTGCTGTGCCTGTTGCCCTGTGTTGCTGTGTTCTGTGTCACTGTGCTGCCAGTTTTGGCGCTAGGTGCTTGTGTCATTGGCGCCAAGGGCCCCAATGTTCTGGTGATGGTTGTGTAAAAATTGTTTTCAGGTTTTCATATTCAGGTAAAATGGCTCCTGCAAAATGATTTTGGGTAACAAAAGAGTTGGATTGCGTGTTTTCACTAGGTGCCTAGTGCATGGGCGCCAAAGATGATGTTCAGTTTTTGACAAAATTTTTATTGGGTTTTCATGTTCTGAGCATTTGGCTCGTGTAAAATCAATTTCGAAGGAAAATGAGTTTTGTTGCATGTTGGCCATAGGCGCCTAGTGCCTGGGCGCCGTGTTGCTGTGCTGGGCGCAATGCGCCTATGCGCGCTGTTGCTTCCCTGGGCGCCAAGCGCCTATGCGCGTGTTGCTGTGATGGGCGCCAAGCGCCTATGCGCGCTGTTGCTCCCTGGGCGCCATGCGCCTATGCGTGTTGCCTTTCCTGGGCGCCAAGCGCCCATGCGCCAAGCCCCGTGTTGCTCCTGGGCGCCCAGCGCCCATGCGCCAGTTTCCAGGATGTCTAAGTATTTTTCCTATTTTGTTTTTAATGTAACTTTTGACTCGGTTATCCAAATTTAACGGTTCAAATTTCGTTTCGAAGCTAATTTCAGTGTCTATCCAATTGTTCCAATTTTATGCAAAAATAAATTATTTTACTGGTGTTTCTGGGCTGATGGTGTTCAAGTGTCCAAAGGGCTATTTTTATCCACTTTCCCTATGTCGTGTCAATATCCTAATTGGTCTATTTGAATTGGTGTTGGTGTGAGTGGTGGGCTGAATTGGTGAGTGTGATAAGGTGAGATTGGTGAGCAGAGGCTTCGGCCTAATTTTAATTTGGTGAGCTGATTAATGCACTATGGTGAGATTATGAATTAAAATGGTGAGCCTAATGAAATGGTGATTTTATTTGATTGTAGTGTGTTGTGATGCATTTCCATAACACCTCATGAAATCATGTGCATTATTGGTGAGCAGAGGCTTCGGCCTAATTTTAATTGGTGAGCAGAGGCTACGGCCTATTTGTATTTGGTGACGGATCCGACATGCATGTGCCCGTGGAGTTTGGGTTGCATTTCATGCATAACCATACCTTTTGCATTGTTGTTTGGTGAATGTAACTGTGATGTGGTTATTGCCTTTATTGTGAATTGGTGTGTCTGTTTCCCTTTTCCTATGCAGTGCTTAATTCCCATATGTTATTAATTATGAAAAGAGACTCACCCTACTGCTTTTATGTTGCTTCTTATGTCGGCAACGTGCAGGTAATAACGAGTGAAGGTTTCCCTTATGTCTTCGTCTGGTAGGAAGTGTCACGCTCTGATACGTAGCACAAGGGGGGGTGTCCTATGTTTATGTGTTGTTTTCATTAACCGTTAGATTTTTATTGGTGATGTATTGGTTTTTATTGTTAGAACTCATTATTATTCCGCTGCTGGTGGTGATTGAATTTAGTTGATGCGAACTAAACGTTTTTTTTCTTTTGTTTATGGTGCTATGTACCTTGTATTTTGAACCGAACTGTGAAAAGTGAAGTGGTTGATTTTATGATGTAATTGTAGCACTCGCTTAAATTATTTTCAAAAAAAAAAAGAAACTCTGATTTTATTAAAAAGTAAGGTTATTAGAAAAGGGGTGTTACACTCCCCACCCCCATAAGTTCTTAGCACTTCTATGTTCTGTCCACATTGTTTTTCGACTAGGACTTTGAATTTTTTGAATACTTCCTGTAACACCCCGATAAATTCTAACATATAGAACCAAAATGCACTAAATGGCATACATCAGAGTAACTTCCTGTTATTGAAATATTGAACACAACTAAAGCTTTCGATAATTCATATCAAATGGTTCTCTGAACCTCATAAACTTCCTGAAAATGCTTAAGTTTCAAAACTTAAGACTCGTACATAATCCTGGTGTTCAATACTCAAAACATAAAGTAGCGGAAACGATTTTACAACTTAAACAATGAAAGTTATACAATCGGTAACATAGAAACAATAAATGGGACAAAGGTCTAAGACATGAAAATCGGTCTTCAATGACTCCCAGAGTCGCACCGGCTAACCGTGCTTCGTCGCCTTTGTTTTCCCCTGTTTCTCTTTAAAAACCACAAATATGAAGGGTGAGATAAACATTATCTCAGTGAGTCCTATCGAGACCCCTTACTAACTCTAGCGGTTCTTTATGCTTTACTTTGAACTCGTGGCCCTAAAAAGCAACCACGTGGAAATATATTAAGTTCACGTATCCTTTATGCTCATGGCCCTCCTAAGCGACACATGAAGCATACAATATTTTACCTCTTGTAATTTGTAGCCCTACTAAGAAACTACGCAGTACATTTTGTTCCATGATTTCAGCATAACACCTCAGCCTACCTATTTTATAGGCACTTCTTTGGCTTTGGTGAACCCATCCCGCTATTTCTAGTGGGAGAAACATTCTTGAGTCTAGGTTTTGGGGCTCATGACTTCCCCTCCCCTAGTATGCTAATCCTCTAAGGGTCGTCACCCTGTTTCCTCTTGTATTTATTATACATTATATATCCATGTACCCGCAATGGGCTGTTAGTCATTTCAGTCAAGTACCGTGTATAACATCAGTCAAGTACCGTGTATAATATCAGTCAAGTGCCGTGTATAACATCAGTCAAGTACCGTGTATAATTTCAGTCAAGTACCGTTTATTATTATTTCTTGACATATGTTCTCTCGCGTTCTCTAAGTACGGCCTTCTATTTTGTTCATAATACACAAGTTTTCTATTAAACATGTTCAATCTCATGACATCGGTATCTTTACATTGTTGGGGGGACCTTGGGGAATGGACTAGAAGGGGATTGGAATCATTTGGAATGGATAAAAAGGTACTTTGAATTTGAGGATCAGAAGGTCTCACACGACCCGTGCGTGTAGGCGCACGACCCGTGCGCTGTTGAACAAAGTTGTAGAAGATTTCCAGAAAGATACGCACGACCCGTGCGACTAAGCGCACAATCCGGGCGTTGTTAAATAAAGTTTCAGAAGGATGCACACGACCCGTGCGACTAGGCGCACGATCCGTGTGTGTTTTAAAAAAATCAGTTCGTGTTGCATCAGATGGGGGCGCACGACCCGTGCACAGAGGCACACGATCCGTGCGTCTCCATCAGTTTTCCAGAAAACAGACTTTTCATGAGTAATTCCATTCCGTTCCGATTCCAAAATCTCTTCCGATCGAGACCCAAACTTAAACACACATTGAAACAGTATATTATAACAATCCCAATCAATCCAATCCGGTACACCCAAACAATCAATCAAGCAATTTCGTAATTTAAATCACAATCTTTTTGGTAAAACGGTTTTCGATAAATTTCCTTTCGTTACCAGAAACGCGTGACAAGGGTTTTCGAAAAGTGAAGACTCAGAAAACACATACACATTCCCTAAGCGAGTTATAGAACTCACCACAATACCGAAGAGGAGTTTGAGACGAGAACGAACTATGCTAAAACTCAAAATGTCACCAACGAGCTCCTAGTAAAAGCCTTCAAACTCGGACTTCAACCACTTTCAGTTACTGATCTTCCTTCTACACTAGCACGATCTACAATGTGACTCCTTCTGAAGCTCTACACTGGTTCTAACACAGCATGCAAGCTATTGGGAGCATCAAATCTCCATTTTTTTTGCTCTCATGGAGCTTGGGGATTCGAAAATGGTGGATGGTGGAGGAGGAAGGTGCTGATGGTTAAACTTATATCAGTTGGAAGAGGAGAATGTAGGGATCAAGATGGTGAAATCAGTTTAGACATGCATCCAGAATTATTCTTCCTCCCTTGTCTTCTCTCCCTCTCGTAGCTCTCCCTCTCTCTATCTCTCAACCCTCTCTTTTTCTAATTTTCTGGAAAGTGAAGTGTGGCTGGGTTCTAAGTTCCAGAATTGACTAAGTGAGTGTTGGTTTGACCCATGTAGCTGATCACTCATTTAAGTGGGGTAAAGTACCAAAATGTCCATTCCCTCTAAAACTCTCTTAATATACTCCTAACACATTATAACACCATAACTTGCTAATTTAATAAAACATTTCAATTATGCATGACTAAAATTTTATTTATTCCAACGTCACATAATTTAATAATTGTGCTACTTAATTGATCTATGCTAATCTATCGTGCTAAGTATTCCATTCGGCGGTAATCTACCTTGACCTTCTCGCTAATTTAAATTATGTAAATTAGCTAATTAGGGGATGTTACACTTCCAACACATCATTTTTCCTCCTAATCAAATAAATCCAAAGCTTCCTAGTGAATTCATCAATGAATGTAACAAAATACTTGTTACCTGCAGGAGTTTCATGTTGTATTGGACCACACACATCTGAAAAAATCACCTGCAGCTTTCTCTTTGATCTACTTAGCACACTTGGATTGAAGGAACCTCTAGGCATCTTGCTCTCCACACACTCTGGACATACATCCTTTGGAACATTGATATGAGGCAGAGCTTTCACAACTGTCTTGCTCTGCATCCTGTTCAGATCACCAAAATTCAAGTGTCCATATCTGAAATGCCACAGCCACTCTTCCTTGTCCACTGCTGTGGCTAAGCACTGTTGCATCAGCACACCCAATTCGATCTTAAATGTCCTGTTCTTGGAGAGAGTTGCCTTTATCAACAGCCTCTGTTCAGAGTCATACACCTTCATAGCATTGTCTTCCAGCACCATCCTATATCCCTTCTCCAATAGCTGTCCAATACTCAGCAAATTGCTCTTCATCCCCGGCACATACAGTACACCAGAAATGAAGCACAGTGAACCATCATTCTTTCTTATCATCACCTTCCCCACACCTTCCACTTTCATGGATCTATCATCAGCAAACCTTACTCTACTCTTGATTGAGAAATCAAGTTCGGAAAACCAGTCTCTCCTCCCTGTCATGTGTGTCGAGCAGCTTGTGTCGAGAAACCAGTGCTCACCACTCTCACCTTCCTCCTTAGTTATCACCATTTGCACTATTTCATCACTGCTCTCTGTCTCCTTAATCACCATCAACAGAGATTCCTCCTTCTCTTCCTCTTCTTCAGCCATTTTAGCATCATTGCCATCAACGTTGCTGTAGCACTCATCAGCAAAATGTCCATATTTCTCACAGTTATAACATTGTATATGGCTCTTATCAAATGTTCTCCCTCTTCCTCTAAAACCTCTACCTCCTCTTCCTCTATAGCTATCACTACTACTACTTCCTTGCTCATTACTGTTACTCTTACCACTATTGTTTGATTTAGCAGAGTTTGAGTTATAGGAATTACCTCTTCCTCTTCCTCCTCTGTAATTGTTTCTGCCTCTACCACGTCCTCTTTGATTTCCACCAGTTTTGTTGCCTGTTTGTACTGCTAAAGCTTGCTCAGTGCCAGGCTTCACCATCTTCTTCTCATTCATTCTCTGCTCATGCGCTCCAAGAGATACTTGAAGTTCTTCTATCGTCATTGTTGACAGATCTTTCGCCTGTTCAATCGCCACCGTGATGTGATCGAAGCGCGACGACATAGATCGCAAAATCTTCTCCACAATTGATTCATCAGACAACGTTTCACCACAGTACCGCATCTGATTCGTCATAGTTTGGACTCTAGTGAAATACGCAGCAATCGATTCACTCTCCTCCATTCCTAGCAGTTCATATTGTCTTCTTAGGGTTTGAAGTCGCACCTTCTTCAATTTCTGATCTCCGGCGTAGGAATTCGCGAGAATGTCCCACGCTGCTTTGCTCGTTTCAGATCTAGCAATCTTCTCAAAAATTGCATGATTCACACACTGATGGAGGATACACAGACCTTTCCAATCCTTCTTCTTCGATTCTCTGTAAGTTGTTTGTTGCGCAACGGTTGCGTTCGCCGGTAACGGAGCTAGTCCATTCTGCACCAAATCCCACACATCCTGATAACCAAGGATCTCCTTCATCTTCATACTCCACTGATCGTAGTTTCTTCCGTCGAGGATCGGAAAGTTCGCCAGAAAATGGTCGTTCGTCGTCATCACAGTTTACTCTCACCGTTGAGACTTCACTCGTCTTCTCACACTGGATTCACTCTCGAAAAACTTCAACAATCACGCTCTGAATACCATTTGTTGGAATTTTTCATACACACCACACACACTCACACACGCACTGAGAGAGAGGGAAGAAGAAGTAACTGAAATTTAGTTAAGAGTAAAACTGAAATCAGTGTTGTTATTGCATCACTGTGAATGTTGCTTATATACTCAGTCCATGTAAGCATGCTGAGTTAGCAAACAATTGTAAACATACAACTGAATAAAAGTGTAATTCTCGACTCCCTCACTTCGACAGATCAGTTCTGTGAGTCGAACTAGCAGGTGTCGAACTAGCCAACTCTTAGAGTCGAACTAGTAGGTGTCGAACTAGCTTACTTATTTAACATTGTCGAACTAGCAGGTGTCGAACTAGCTTACTTATTTAACATATAGCGCTTAATTTTTTTCTCATTTTTATCTCTATTTCTTTAATTAGATTCCCCATTTATCCACCATTAAATAAATATTCTCTCTCATATCTGAACATTATTTACAAATGTCTACTTATGTCATTTTATATATAAGCTAGTTCAACCGCTAATTTTACAAAATACTTTAAACTCAATCTGCCAGTTTATCCGCTATTAGCTCATATGCTATAAGTTAGCTTATCCGCTATCAACTAGCTTATCTGCTATCCGCTACTTTATGTTAAACGGAGTCTTAGTTGTTTTCACTTTATTTAGATATTTGCCGCCAAAAATTTTAACAATATTTTGATACCACTGTTAGTTTGTCATTTAGTTTGTCAGTAAAGTGTACTTGCTATGCTTTTACGTCGACATAACATTTTTTTTTTCGAGCATCTTATCAAGGTCTTGTTCAATATGGACTTCTTATTTCAGAAGTTGGTTAACGAACACCACGCCCAATCCCATTCCCAATATGTGCTCTCACGGATGGCGCTTGTAGGGGACTTTGCAGAGAGAGTTGGAGTACACATGGGTGCCCAAACCCAGTAAGGCTCTGATTGCCGTCGCGCTCAGTACCACTTTTCTTCTTCCTCTTAATCACACACAGTTCAGACCACCCTATGCTCTCTGCTAAACCTTTCTATAAACCTAGACATAACATTTTTTTAGTTTAGGTAGATATTTCACGCTTTTTACTGTGTGTTGAAAAACATGGCATCCATGGAAATTAGAGAGAAAAAACCCTAAAAGTCTATTATATTGAAAGTAGGGAAATGTTAGAAAATGAGAAGAGATGATTACAAATGAGTGTACCATCTACCTTATATACTAACCAACTAATGGGCCTTACTACTAACTAATGGGCTTACTATCTATATTTTAACAGCCTCCCGCAAGCTGGACGGTGTTCACAACACTTCCAGCTTGGGATAAGCAATACAAAGATACTATAACAATAAGGAAAATAAAGACAATCTCTGAATTGGTAGTAGTTGAGGTGCATAACTCCTAGAAGTCTTCGACCAGCTAATGGGCCCCTTCAATCTTCTTCCAGCGTCTGCACAACATTTGCTCCAAAGGAATCAACAAACTCCACTCTTGGCCATAACCATCCAAGTGCCAAAGAAGTCAACAAATGCTTAACCATTGGGTAGAAACCACAACTCAAGGTTTAACCACTCGGAGGAAGCAACAAACCAACACTTAACCATCAAGCAAAAGCCACTACTCAAGGCTTAATCACTTGAAGGAAGCAAAATGCTTAACCACCATAGGGTAGAAGCTAATATCAACAAAGCCATAGGGCAAAGGCTTAACCACCAACCAGAAACTATTCCAAAAAGTTTAACCACTTGGCAGAAGCACATCAACGCTTAACCATCAAGTGTACTCAATCACTCAAGACAGAAGCAAAATCTCAATGCTTAACCATTTATAGAAGCATCATGCTTAACCACCATAGACAGAAGGCAGAAGCTAAAAAATCCAAACATCACCATCACTACCAAAAACCATAATCCAACTATTGAGAATACTGGGCAAAATGCTATTAAGCCAATAGACTTCAAACAAAGGAACAAGCCAATGTAGTGAGGAAACCTACAAGTTGACACTACAAAAATCCAAGACATCAGAAAAGAGGGCTCTCCTCCTAATAAGATGTCAACTCTTCAAAAAATGAAAGCCTCCCAAATCACACCAGAATAAACCTCATTGAGTTCTCTTTGCTGTAAAAATACTTTCAAAATCAAATACAATGCTGTAGTGCAGCTTTGGGTACTATGTCAAAACTTATACCAAAAGGAGTACTATCACCAAAGGCCATCCCCAATAATGCTACGTTACCAAACAAATCAGGGCAGCACCACATAATTCCATCACAAATTAACAACTCATGTATCATATATATATTCATTTCACTCATATTAATAAGCCTATGCAATTGAAGGGAAGCAAGAGAAACTTGCCTCAAACAAAATACATCAGCCATGGTCTTATATCATCCATCAAAGTACCACTTCTTGATCTCCCATGTTTCCTTCTTAATGCTTGCAGTACCTCCATGATGGAACTTGATGAATCTTGGGCAACACCGCTGCAAAAGACCAAGCTCCAAAACACCATTCACTTCTCCTTAAAGCTAGAAAGCTACTATCGCCACCCACAGCATTGCCCACAAAAACATCATCCACCAAACCACTTTTAATAGCAAAACTATGAACTTGTTTCCCATGCAACCACACACCAAGAGAACCACAAACAGGAAGATATTAACAAGGCTTCCGGAGACATCCCACGACTCACCATCATTTCACGAAACAATAAAACGGCAGCGTTTGGAACAAAAGCATGTGAATAACCAGACAAAATAGAATTCCAAGAAACCAAATCACGAATCCCGGGACTACTCAGTTCATCAAACATCTGGCGTGCATGAATTTATTTGGTTGGGGAATTTTACCAAACACATGCTGTGAATAACAGAGATCACCAAATTGAAAAGGACGATGGCAAAACAAATGCCGTCGCGCCGTCACACAGAACGAGAATCAAAGATCAGGTCTGTCAATGAAGCGTAATCGCAGAAACAACGAGGATGAGGTGGAATTGCAAAATTGAATCGCACTAGTTGCAAATGAAATCGAACATCATAGGCAAAAATAAGAAAAGGACACATGAATACAGATCAATGCTTCACAAAGAAGAAGATCACAAGTGAAGACGATGGTTGTAAACGAACGACAAAAGAAATTAATCCCAAATCATCAATCGCAAATTTGCAATAGATCTTGAACGTGTAACCCTAAGAAATTACTAATTAGTCCCTAAGAGAATGTAACACCTCCTAAGTCACTATTATTTTTAATAATGTTAAGAATCATAGGATCGTACATGCATAAATCGAATTCATAGGAGAGGTAGAGAGCATAGGAATACTCATGAGGTAAAAGAGGTAAAAACTCTTCATAAGGAATCATATTGAAAAAAGATGCTAAATGTGAGTACAATGTGATCTATATATAGAGCTCTAGGAAATACTAACTAACTAAGAAATTACTAATTAGTCCCTAAGAGAATGTAACACCTCCTAAGTCACTATTATTTTTAATAGCCTCCCTCAAGCTGATATTGGGATCACCATTTCAGCTTGAAATACAACCAATTATTCCCAAATAGGAATTTGAGCCCAATCCAAATTAGTTATAGTGGAAATTCCTTGGCCCAAAACATCTCTTGAGAATGGACACTGGCCCAATACACATAACAGACCCAAATTACTTCTACCAAGTAAAACAACTCCAAAGAAAACCACATAATGTTGGAAATGATTGAAAATGAGCCAAGCCCAAAGAGAAATGAGCGAAGGTTCTGGACCAAAGCATGAGGGAAGGGAAACACGAAGGGAAGCTTTTCGAACGTGTTCGCAAACCTGTCGTGGTCATGTGGTCGAGATCCATGGAGGAGGAGCTCCAACGGCGGTTCCAGCGAGGAAACCGTGTTCAATCTTGGTTCTGGAAATCGATTTTGATTCAACAGCAAATTTGTTGAAGCGTTGGATAAGGGCTTCGCAGAAAACAGAGGCTTTGCGATGCCAGAGAACAGATCGGCAAACAGTAATGCGTCTTCCATCTTCATCATCCATGGAGGTGCAGTGTCTTCTTCCATTTCCATCAAGTTTCTTTGCACTTTGCACTGTGTCGCATTTTCTGGAGATCCAAACAGCAACTCAGTTCATTTTCTACAAATCTTGGCAGAACAAGGTTGGACGATGAATTGTTGAGTAGTCAAATTCCTGCATACAGAATCGACTTGGCCGATCTGGTTGAATAGACCATAAAGCTGTGAATCGTTCAACTCGATGTCGAGATCAGCGACAAGCAGCGACGTCGTAGCCAAATCGTTCGCAATTAGAGTTGACTTCATATTAAAGCTGCGCTCAACCGTCTTCTTCGGCAGCGACATTTTTGTTGCCAAATCCAACAGATCTCGTTCTGTGAAAACGAAATGAAACCATGTGAGACGGACTGAAATTGATGCGTATCTTGAAGCGGAATTGTGGTCGAAGGAGGTTAAAAAGGTGAATTTAGAAAACAGTGTATGCCTCTATAACTGATTTTCTGGATCTGGATTTGTTGGCTTTCCAGTAGTTGCAAAGATGCAATCGGCCATGTGAATAGAGTGATCATCTGCTTGTTTATGATTTCTTTTGCGGAAATGCTCCTCTCATCTTCTGTCCAGTTCTTACAATCAGAAAAATCAGAGTCATAACCAATTTCAATGTTATCTGTGGTGCTCGATTCAAGATCTAGAGACTTTGATGCATCATCGCTCTTGAAAAAACATCCATAATCACTGCTCTGTTTGACGATAGCAACAGGACATGTGATTTTTTCGATTTTGATGGCCGATTCATCAAAATCTGGTTCGATCACAAGGAACGGAGCTGTTGTAATCATTTCGAGATCTGAATCTTGATCGAAATTGCCGAACACGATATCGAGATCAACGTCTTCTTGTTGGATCATCGAGGCACCTTCATTTTCAAGATCATGAAACAACCATGGTGGGATGGGGAAATCGAAATCTTCATCGGTGATCGAATCAGAGTCGGAATCGAAAGCGTAATCCTCATCTCTAGGGTATCGCTCTGATACCATGTTAAAAAATATGGCATCCATGGAAATTAGAGAGAAAAAACCCTAAAAGTCTATTATATTGAAAGTAGGGAAATATTACAAAATGAGAAGAGATGATTACAAATGAGTGTACCATCTACCTTATGTACTAACCAACTAATGGGCCTTACTACTAACTAATTGGCTTACTATCTATATTTTAACACTGTACATGTTTAAACCACTGCTATTGCGAGGCTTAACATAAAATATTTTTGTGTTGTAATTTTATTATAAGTATTTAATAAAAAATAAATGAATAAAATACTAATCCACAAATTACCATAAATTGTAGCTTTTAATGTGATATAAAATTGATTCTATGAATGAAATACGTTGATGCATGAGATCTGTAGTTTCTATGTTGTAGAGAGGATTTTCCATATCTTGCACACGGATATGTTTGAGGTGATGTTTTCGGGTAACAGATAACATTGGAAAACTGAAGAGTATATCTGAATTTCTCGTTAGCAGTCGAATTGTGAGTGTCGATAATCGTATCACAATCAGATACCTAGATTTAAGGATCTATATTATTGGCTAAGTCAGTTGTGTAAAGCTAGTTTTTTATTTTTCATGTACAACTTGAAAGTATATTAAAAAATTTCTAAATGAATCTGTTAGGTCACTCAAGGTCTATACTAGGAAAACTCGGAATTAGAATCTATCGTGAACTGAAAAAACTGAGTCAGTTTATTTAGTTAGAATTTTGTTTGTTTACTTTTCTACCGACTGCGACCTCAGAGTCCGACCCTGATAGCAAAGTACAGAACACTGGCGACCACAGTGGGAGTATATCACTAAGCTCTCATCAGACCCTAATCTTTTCCATGGCTCCAAGAGGTCGTCCACCTACCTGAGGCCGATCTCTACCACAGAGCGTGATCGAAGTTCTACCTCAACAAGATCAAACCCCTGAGGGACATGTTCAAACTCTTCTGGCGGAGGCAGCGCAAACTGTGTCGTTGCCTCCTCCTCCTCCACCAGTCCCTGAGGCCATACCGGTTCCGATGCAGGCGATGAATCAGCTACTAGATATCTTAGACCGTCGAAGTAGGGATATGGCGCAGTAGGAAGTGCGACTGACCCAAATGGAAGAAGAAGTTGATGTTGTTCGAGCCAACAACATTGCTGCTTCAGAACGACTCCGTGCCAAGTCCCTGACCCAGAACACAGTGGCGTCAAGGCGTCACCGCTCTCCACCTTAGCGTCGGATCGTACATAGGCAACATGTACACAGGTCACCAGCTCGGAGGGGCCATTGAGGTCGAGGGTCCAGAACTCCACCGACCTCGTCGAGCTCGAGTCCGAGGCGAACCTCCTCTTTCGGTTCCTCCTCTCCCCGCAGCCGATCCCCGCGAAGGGAGAAATTACCTCCGAGAAAGAAGCACTTTCCCAGAGCTCGTGATCGTTCTGGTCGATCCCTGCGGAGCTCGTTCATAAAGGAAATTGTCGAATGTCGCTTACCTAAGTCACTTGAGAAACCTCCACAACTATATATGTACGATGGCACCGAGGATCCCGATGAGCACATTGACACTTTTGAGCTCATGATGCAGTATATGAACGCCAGTGACGACGTCAAATGCAAGGTCTTTCCCCTATCTCTGAGTAAGTCGGCACTTGTCTGGTTCAGGGATCTCGAGCCTGCCTTGATAATGTCCTGGGATCACCTCGTTCGAGTGTTTTCGATCTGGTTCACCACCTCTAGGCTCAAACCTAAGTCGGAGGATGTGCTAAGGGCGATCCGCCAAGGAGAGAAAGAAACCCTGCGAGACTACATTGAAAGGTTCAATAAGGAAGCAAACAATGTCAGAAACTTAGAAGACAAGGTCAGGCTACTCTTCATGAGGTACGGTCTCCGAAAAAAGAGTCTCTTCCAGATCGACGTCGGAATTCATCGACCTCGCAGCCTGGAGGAATTCTTGCGGCCAGCACAAAAGTTCATTGACTATGAAGAAGATGACCTCGCAGGGGAAGCCGGACAGGACCCGGCCCCGGCAAAATGACCAAAGGATAACCGTTCCAAGAAAGAATTTGGGGGAAAGAGACCGAGGTTCACAGAACACTCTGAACTAAACACCATTATGGTCAAGATACTGGCAGAATGCCCCAATGCCAAGTTCAGAGACATCAAATGGTCAGCCCCGTTGACGGAGAAGGACGGCATGGACAAGCGCAAATTCTGTCGCTACCATCGAAGTCATGGGCACGACACCAATCAGTGCAGGGTCCTTAAGGACGATACTGAGGACCTCATCCAGAAAGGGAAGCTCTCCCAGGTGAATATATCCCTTGACAGGAATAATCTGGTTTTGATGATTGACAAAAGAAGTTCAAAAAGGTCAAGATTGCAAAAAGCGGAAAAGTGAGATCAAGCTTTCAAGTCAAGAATTGTTTAATGTATTGTGTGTGGTTAGGATATCTGTGTAAGTGGAAATAAAGCTCTCTAAAATAAATCACACACTCATAATATTTTTCTTGCATGAAAATATTTTTTAGCAAATCATTTTAGAGAAGTTAATCGATTCATAGGCTACCTTTTGAAAGCACATAATCGATTTCATGCTTCCCTCTTTGAAACAAAAACAATCAATTATTTCTTTCCTTTTAAAGAAGCATAATCGATTTCACACATTATGCATTCAAGTACATAATCGATTTCCTTTCTCTTTTATTCAACTACATTAATCGATTCTTATTATTCCCTATGAAGCACATAATCGATTTCATCATCCATTTATGGAAGCACATAATCGAATTTTATCTTTTAAGGAAGCACAAAATCGATTTAATCTATTTTCAAACAAACACATAATCAATTTCTCATCCTAGATCTAGTTAGGCAAACAATCGATTACCATTCTTAGGCAAGCCAGGCACTTAATCGATTCTATCATCTCCATAATTATTTCAACGACTATATTTTTCTCATAGCCTATAAATAGAGGCTTCACATTTCACTCTCAACACAACTCATTCTTGCATCTGAAACTCTATCATTCTTCTCATCACTCTAACTCTTCTTACACTTGCTAAAATCTTTATTTGAGAGCTTTATATTCCATATAGTTTGAGTAGTATTACTTGTGCTTCAATTTGTTTTATCTACACTATAGAGTGTATCATCATTTTCCTTTTCATTTCTTATTTTTGGGTGTGATCCCAAGGTATTCAAGAGAGGTGATATCTCTTGGTTTTTAAGCTCTTTTACATAGGTAGGTGATATCCCGGTTTTGTGTAAAGAGGTCATAGTTTTGGGTGTGATCCCAAGGTATTCAAGAGAGGTGATATCTCTTGGTTTTAAAGTTCTTTTACATAGGGAGGTGATATCCCGGTTTTCTGTGTAGAGGTCTTTGGTTGTAAAGGTTTCTAGCTGAACCTGTTTTAAAAGCTAGTGATTGATTAAAATCCCTTGGAGTTTTCCTTGGGGACTAGACGTAGGCCTCAGGAGTGGCCGAACTAGTATAGATCTCTGTGTGTCTTCTTCTATCCCTTTATCTCTTTTATTTTCCTCTGCAAACCATTCTTATTTGAATCAAAAGGGTTTCTTAAGGGCTTTATTTTATTTGATCAACCTTTTTATTCAGATACTTTATTTTTAATAACCATTTTTAATTGCACAATTCACCCCCCCTCTTGTGTTTTGAAGTCACTTGGTCAACAAGTGGTACCAGAGCTAGACTCTTGGAAGAGACTAACTGTCTCAAGAGGCAAGATGACTTCAAACAATGACTCCTTAAACAGACCCCCATCTTTCAATGATGAAGGGTATGATTATTGGAAAACAAGAATGAAAATTTTTATTGAGGTAGTAGATTGTGATATCTGGGATGCTGTCATAAGTGGTCCGTTTGTTCCCACTCATGTAACACCCCGATAATTCTAACATGTAGAATCACCGAAATGCACTAAATGGCATACATCAGAGTAACTTCCTGTTATTGAAATATTGAACACAACTAAAACTTTTAATAATACATATCAAATGGTTCTCTGAACCTCATAAACTTCCTGAAAATGCTTAAGTTTCAAAACTTAAGACTTGTACATTATCCTGGTGTTCAATACTCAAAACATAAAGTAGCGGAAACGATTTTACAACTTAACCAATGAAAGTTATACAATCGGTAACATAGAAACAATAAATGGGACAAAGGTCTAAAACATGAAACTCGGTCTTCAATGACTCTAACAGTCGCACCGGCTAACCGTGCTTCGTCGCCTTTGCTTTCCCCTGTTTCTCTGTAAAAACCACAAATATGAAGGGTGAGATAAACATTATCTCAGTGAGTCCTATCGAGACCCCTTACTAACTCTAGCGGTTCATTATGCCTTGCTTTAAACTCGTGGCCCTAAAAGCAACCACGTGGAAATATATTAAGTTCCTGTATCCTTTATGCTCATGGCCCTCCTAAGCGACACATGAAGCATACAATATTTTACCTCTTGTAATTTGTAGCCCTACTAAGCAACTACGCATTACATTTTGTTCCATGATTTTAGCATAACACCTCAGTCTACCTATTTTATAGGCACTTCTTGACTTTGGTGAACCCATCCCGCTATTTCAAGTGGGGGAAACATTCTTGAGTCTGGGTTTTGGGGCTCATGACTTCCCCTCCCCTAGTATGCTAATCCTCCAAGGGTCGTCACCCTTATCCTCTTGTATTTATTATACATTATGTATCCATGTACCCGCAATGGGCTGTTAGTAATTTCAGTCATGTACCGTTTATGATTTCAGTCAAGTACCATGTATCATTTCAGTCAAGTACCGTGTATGATTTCAGTCAAGTACCGTGTATGATTTCAGTCAAGTACCATGTATCATTTCAGTCAAGTACCGTGTATGATTTCAGTCAAGTACCATGTATCATTTCAGTCAAGTACCGTGTATGATTTCAGTCAAGTACCATGTATCATTTCATTCAAGTACCGTGTATCTTTTTTTGACTTATGTTCTCTCGCGTTATATGTAAGCACGGTTTTCCGTTACGTTCATAACACACAAGTTTTCTATCGAACATGTTCAATTCCGTGATATCAGTATCTTTACCTTGTTGGGGAACCGTGGGGAATGGATTAGAAGAGGATTGGAATCATTTGGAATGGACTAGTGGGTGTTTTGAAATAGGAAATCAGAAGGTCACGCACGACCCGTGCCTATAGGCGCACGACCCGTGCGCATTTCAAAAATAAGAAGTGAAGTTCCAGAGCAAGGAGCACGATCCGTGCGTCAAGGAGCATGACCCGTGCGCAGTTAAAATACTTTTCACGCACAGTCACAGATGGGGGCGCACGATTCGTGCGCAGAGGCACCCGATCCGTGCGTCTCCATCAGTTTTCCAGAAAACAGACTTTTCATGAGTAAATTCCATTCCGTTCTGATCCCAATTTCGTTCCGATCGATATCCCAACATAACAGTTATTATTCCAGACCAGCGAAAGCGATTAAACAGTCAAACAATATATATCATAAATCGACAATCCAGTCCATTCGAGCAATTATGCGATTTACGGTTTTCGATAAAAACGTTTTCGTTAAGTTTTCACAAAGCGGATTTTCCATAATATCATTTCAGAAAATAACATGACTCGACAACAAAACGTCCCTAAGCGAGTATAGAACTCACCGATTTGACGACCTCACCGATACTCGAAACTGAACTTCGGAACAGCAACCAATCATAAATCCAGCTACTGAACTTCCTCCTTCACTACGGAATTGGCGTCTCTCGAACTTTGGCGATTCGATCCGAAATTTGAGGAACCAACATTTCCAATTTCGCATCCATTTTCCAGAATCAGTGAGCAGTTTTGTAACACGTATATCTTGGTCAAATCGTGGCCAAAACCCTTCAAACCAGTGCCCATTCTGTAGATAATTTTATCTACTTTCTGATGATCAAAGGTTCATAGCCATGCATCCAGTAACTTGGGAGATACACCCGAAACAAGGTGACTGGTCCAGGACAGTGCTTGCTTTTGAATCCGAAACTTGGGGACATGATATCTCCTTCATTTCTCCATGCAATCATACGGTTCTTGTGCCCAAAATGAAGATCTTTGTGTCTAGTTTCCAGAGGGACAAGAATCACGATCATCGGAGTAGTGTACAGAGAGATATTCGTAAAATACCGAATAGGGTTCCTACGGGTTTCCAGCTGAACTTTTGTTGAACTTGTAAATTCAATCCTCAACCATTTATAACCACAAATTTGAGCTGCAATATAAACCTCAAACACTTCTAGTCACTGAAACTCTCTTCTAACCAGTACAATCATCAAGGAAAACTCAGCTTTACTTACCATCTAGCCTCAAATAGACATGCAAGACTCCAAGGCTCCATAAAACCTCATTATCTTCTCCATTTGAGCTTGAAGGTGCATCAATGGTGAATAGAGTTAGAGATGGGTGTGGGCTGTGTTCTTGGTATCAGAATGTGGAGGATGAGAAGCTGGTTTGAATGGTGTAGAGAAAAGCAACATGCATGGAGAATGGAGGAAGAACCCTTCTCTCCTTTCCTCTCTCTCTCTACGGTTTCTCCCTCTCTCCCAGCTCTCTCCAATTCTGTTTTTGAACTTCTGGACTTGTGTTTCAGCATGTGTGTTGTTGTTGTTTAAGTGAGCTGAATTTTAATGGGGTGGAAATGACCCTTTTGCCCCTAAGTGATGCCTACTCCAGAATCTCACTTAAATCTATCTTAATCCACTTCTAATCACTTAATCAAACAATAATTATCCAATTATCAAGTAATGCATATGTGTGAGTTTTGTGAAAGGTGGGCCAGCTGAAAGTCACTTATGGGTGGAAAAGACGAAAATACCCTTGTGTTCCTATTCGCATACAATCCCAATTAACTCGCCATATCATAATTAATCAATTATGCTAATTAATTATCTTGAGACATCTTGCTAACTTCAATAAATGAAATTAGCTAAATTGGGGATGTTACAACTCATCCTGTTGATGATGTAATGGTGAACAAACCTAGATCTCTTTGGACCAAAGATGAAAAATAAAAGGTTCAATACAATTTGAAAGCTAGGCATGGCAGTAAAACCCGGACCCGCGGATACCCGCCCGAACCCTCCCTGATTTTGTCGAGGAAAACCCAGTTTAAACGGGTTCGGGGATGGGTTTTCCCCGCTTTTCTGAGTCGGGGACGGGGACGGGGAAAGTAAAAACCGACCCCGCCCCGCCCCGTTGCCATGTCTATTGAAAGCTAAGAACATCATTACAACTACGTTAAGCATCGATGAGTTCTATCACGTATCACATTGTAAAACCGCCAAGGAAATGTGGGACGCCCGTCAAGTGACCCATGAAGGTACTACCGAGGTCAAAAGGGCTAGAATGAACACATTAACTCACGAGTATGAGCTATTTAGGATGAAACCGGGTGAAACCATCCAAGAACTAGACAAATGTTTCGTCCATATAGTTAACCATCTCAGAGGCCTTGGAAAATCTTTCGAAAATGAGGATTTGACCAATAAAGTCCTACGATGCCTAAATAGAAGCTGGCAACCGAAAGTGACAGCTATTTCGGAATCTAAAGATTTATTTTCTATGGATTTAACCACTTTGTTTGGTAAACTGCAGGAACATGAGCTCGAATTAAATCGACTCATTGAAAGTGAGGAAGGTGAAAAGAAAAAGAAAGTACTTGCTCTAAAAGCATGTATCAAAGAAAGTGACACGGAAGATTATGATAGCTCCAATGAAAGTGATGAAGACATGAGTGCAATGGTTCGAAGTTTCAAAAAGTTCATGAGGTATAAAGGTAAACCAAAATCATTTTCTAATCCTCAAAGCAAAAATGAGGAAGGAACTTCCTTCAACCCAACATGTTATAAATGTGGTAAAAAGGGGCACATAAAGCCGGATTGTCCTCAAAGTCAAAAATATGAGAAACCGGATAGAGATCTTCGAAAGAAATCAAAAAGAAGAAGGGCGTATATCGCTTGGGATGAAAATGATATGGAATCATCCGATGAATCCGAAAATGAGGTAGCAAAACTATGTCTCATGGCAAAGCATGAAGAAGATGAGGTAAACTCCTTCGAAACTGAACTTGATTTAACTTATGATGAGTTGCTTAGTACTTGTGAAGAACTAAATAACGAGTCATCTAAACTTAGAAAAATTGTTTCCACTTCTAAGAAAACTATTTCCACTCTTCAATCTAAAATCGAAACTTTAAACAAGGAAATAGAGATTCTTAAAGAGAAACAAATTTTTGTAAGTGAAGTCTCCTCTTGCAACTCTTATAAAAATCAAAAGGAGCATACTCCCAAGTGTGAAGAGTGCAATATTTTGAAAAATAAAGTTGATGATTTGCACAACACTCTTGCAAAATTCACCATGGGAAGAGACAATCTAAATATCATTTTGGGAAATCAAAGGGGAACTTATGATAAAGCTGGTTTGGGCTATCAACAAAAGATTCATGAAAAATCTTTCAAAAAGTTTTTTAGTCCCAACATCACGTCTAGTAGCCCGTTTGTGAAATGTTACTATTGTGGTAGAAAAGGTCTTACATCTTCTATTTGTATTGCAAGAAAGAACTTCGAAGTGGATGACAAAAGGAAGTGGATTCCAAAGGGCACAATTCTCAAGAGTAACCTAAAGGGACCCAAAATGGTTTGGGTACTGTAGCGATCGAAAAATCCGGAGGAGAGATTCTTCGAAGTTCTTGAAATGAAGCCGCCAGCAAAGTTTAGTTTAAGGGCAAACATTGGAAATCCCTATTGAGTGGATAAGGGGGTTTTGCGGACCAAGTTTAGGCTCGGGAGTCGTTTATGCGTAGGGAAGGTATTAGCCCCCTACGACATCCTTCCTAAGGAAGGTTACCTTTTAACTAAATGTGTAAACATTTATTAATTCCAGAATAATGATTTTTACCCTTATAATAATAATAATAATAAGACTCGATAAACGGTTAGTTATTTTTTTGTAATTTTTGAGAAAAAGGAGAGAAATGAATTAAAAGAAAAAAAAAAGACTTTTTATTAATGCAATTGACAGAGGTCGGCTGCCCTCCGCTCCTACGTATCTCCTGGTAGAGAATCAAATCACACGTAGTTCTTGGTAGAAAAAGTTTGTGTGTTGGTGTTTTTTAAGTGTTTGGAAATTGGGATAGGCGTTCGTGACGACCAAACAAGTGAAACTCAGAGTGGTCGTCACTCATAACCCATTTTGAAAACAAACGTTGTTATTAACGGTCAAACAAGCGGAACTCAGAGTGACCATTAATAATAATTCATTTTTGGTGAGTTTGATTGTTTGGAAGAAAAATATTAGTTTGAAGGCCGTACGGTGTAATAAAAAAAACGCAATGGGTTATAATAATAGCGTAGGTGCGATTAACAGGCGGTGTTGTGTAGAAAGAGGGGTTGTAAACAGTGAGCCCAACTGCTATTGGAGGCTGGGCTGCGTGGGGAGGAGTATATTAATGAAAAACAGGGGGTGCAGAAAGCAAGCCCACTTCATTTTAGTGGTGAGCAGGCTTGTGAAATTATGGGGTTTTGTAGGGGTGCTATGATTAAAATGATGAGGTGTGGTTAGTATTCTGATATAAAAAATTAAAAAAAAGAAATAAATCAACTTAAGTATACTATATACGGCAATTTTTAGGAAAAACCTAGTTTCACCTCCTCTCATCTCCAGCGCCGCAGCTGGTCTTTCTTTGGGGAAAGAGAGAGAGAGAGTGATTTCGAGGAGAGAGCAAATGAGAGAGAGAGAGAGAGATTACGGAGTGAGAGAGGAAGAGAGGAAACACGATGGAGGGAAGAAGGAGGACGACGGTGGCGATGATGCTGGAAGGAGCGACAGTGCTCTTTTCATTCATGCTGGGATGGCGATGGCGAGAGGGAGGACCGATGGTGGTTTCTGTCAGAGCTCAACCGTGGTGGGTTGTCCTCAGTGAGTGACAGCGACCGTGAGAGAAGGGAAGATGGCGGTGGCGACGACGACGGGCTAAACACGACGGTGGATACGGGATTGCCACGACTTCGATGGGTTTACGGCAGTGACAGAGGGGGTACGGTGGTGGTGTGGTTTCAGTGAAGGTTTTGTGGTTGTGCGCGGTGGTTTTTGGAGAGGGGTTGTTGGGGCGGTTGGGTCGTTGTTTATGGTGGTGTTTGGAGAAATCGTGGAGGTGAGAGAGGGGGTGGTAGGCCGAGAGAGATGATGATGTATGGTGGAGATGATGGTTGTGGGGGGAGGTGGTCACGGTGATTGAGAGGAAGTTTTGGTGAGGGAGAGGTGATGACTGAGAAAGATGGTGAAATAGAGGGTGAGAGAGGTGGTGATAGCGGAAACGACGACGGCGATGGCGATGGTGCGCCAGCGACGACAATGGTGTTTTGAGGTGCACATCTCTACTTTTCTCTTCTCAATCTTATTCTTCCATTTTCCTTTTAATTGTGAATCTATGAATTAAAGGATATGGGTGTGGTTGCTTGGAAACATTTCTATTTGGTGGAGGTGGTGGTGTATTGAAGAATATGAAGTCAATGACAAACTTATTGAATTTTCACTCATCTTTTGTTTCTATATTTTCTCTTCTACATGCTATGCTTCTGATTTTATTTTCCAACCCCACTCTCTTTGTATTTTTTTCTGTTCCTCTCTTTCTTTGACAGATCTAACCCCTTTAAGTACTAGTTTTCAAACCTAATTTTTGTTTGTTTGTTAGAAGGGTACAGAGGCGTGGGATGGCTGGGCTGTGTGGGTAGGAGCGTATGAGGGACAAGGACTGCAGCATGCAGGGGGTGCTACAATAGTTTTTATGTTTGTGCTAAAAGGGAAAACAATAAAGGAGCAAGAAGAAAGCACCATTGGAGTGATGCTTAAAAAGAATTGTCACAGCAGCATGGGTGCAAGGCTGCTTTTGTTATTTTCTTTCTTTTGTTGGTAATATTGGTTGTAAGCATAATTGTTGATGAGGGGTGGAGGGTCTATTAGTGGAGACAAGCAATGGTTCAATTTGGTGAAAATGGGGAAAACATAATAAAAGAGCTATGAACTCCTAACTCAAATTAGAAGATTCTCTCTTTTTATTTACATTTACTTTTAATTGTTGTAATGTAAAAATAGTTTAAATTAAATACTAATGACAGATTTTTTTAATTCTTTTACTAATTAAAATTGCAATAAAAAAATAAGTTCGCAAAATTCCTAACGAACACTAAATGACAGGTGTCCCTCAAAATGCAAAACAAGCAATATATTTTTTTGAAGAGAATTTAAATTAGTCGGACAAAATTAGGGTATGACAGCTGTAACACCCCATTTCTACCCGGCAAAATAATGCAAAAATATCAGAGTTCATAAAATCTTTTTCAACAAACAACGGAGTGCCACATTTGCTTCATGAAAACAGATACAATTCGCTTTCGGTTGAACCGATAACACAACCAATTAGTCTTCAAAATAATTCCTCTCTAATTACTTTGCAGTTGATTCATAATAAGTCAACTCAAATAGATGTAGCGTCTTAACAATTTGAAACAGCTCAAAAACAACGAAATGACATCTTAAGGTTTCAACAAGAAATAACATAGCATCAATATTTAAAACGAGTGTTCATTCCCCCCCGAGTGTTACACATCAGAGCGACGACACCGACTCGATCAAACGAAGGTGAACTGCCTTCATTCGGGATTACCTGCACGTTACCAACATTGGGGTAACATTCAAACAGAAGGGGTGAGATATCACACTATATAATCGGATACATGAAAAGCAATATGTAATTCAGGTCATAGCATCAATTCATCATTTAACAGCAGTCAACATCATCTCAATCACATAAGTATGCACATAATGCGAAATGTGACTCAACTCGGGGCCACCGCCCTATAATGCATGTGGTACCATAATCCAAAACCCGTAAATAGGGGCATCAACATCGCAACATCGTCGTCGTGGTTTGAGCATAGCTCCATCGTAAAAATATGATATGCATGCGACGCTATGTAAATGCACAAACAAACAACAACGGTTACATAGCAACGCACAACATCGGAAACAACATTAGCCGTAGGCCTACAACACATCACCTGCCAATAAATAGAGGCAAATTCGTCTTCGTACAACCTTCGTCGTCAACAAGTTATAACTTAGCAATTTTCAACATTTTGGCAACATCACAATAATTTAGCAACTTTCAACATTTTGGCAACTTTGGGTCTAATCACATATTCGACGTCATTTTAAACAACAATCGTGAAATTCATATTTGGGCAGCCACACTTGGCGCCCTTGGCGCCCACTGCGCCAAGCAACACAATTGGCAGCCAAACTAGCGCCCATGGCGCCCAGCAACACAACACAGCACAAGGCAGCCAGATTCGGGCGCCCATGGCGCCCCTGCGGCAGACACAGCAACAGGCAGCCTGATCTAGGCGCCCATGGCGCCCCTGCGCCAGACACAGCACGAAACAACAGCAACCGGGCAGCCAATCTTGGCGCCCTTGGCGCCCATGCGCCAGGACAGCACAGCCACAGCAACCGCACAGCCACAACCTTGGCGCCCATGCGCCAGAACAACACTTGAAACAGTAATTGGGCAGCCACCACCTTGGCGCCCATGGCGCCCATGCGCCCGAACAACTTAGAAAACAGCAATTAGACAGCCACCATCTCGGCGCCTAAGGCGACCATGCGCCAGAACAACTTAGAAAACAACAATTGGGCAGCCACCATCTTGGCGCCCAAGGCGCCCATGCGCCAGAACAACTTAGAAAACAGCAACGCAACACAACTGGATGGCGCCCTTGGCGCCTAGGCAACAGGAACAGACACAGGATTTGGCGCCCAGGAGGCGCTCAGTCACATAGCACAAAATGGCGCCCAACACAGTTTCAGGAATGGCGCCCATGGCGCCCAGGCAGCAACACGCACAGAATTTGGCGCCGAGGAAGGCGCCCAGCACAGCAACAACAACATTGGCGCCCATGGCGCCCTATGGACAAAATTTTTGGTTCAATTCATCAACAAGCAAGCTCAATCATCATCAATCATGTCCAATCATTATCAGTCATGCTCAATCATCATCAAATCACATTCATTCATCATCAATCAAATTTAATTCCTACAACTAGGGTTTTCTAACTTAATCACCTAGGGTTCCATTAACCTTTCTACAGAGAGCCCTTCATACACCCAATTATAGAGATAGAACCCCACCTTTACCTTAGCTTTGAAGAATTCAAAACCTTGCCCTAGCCTCCTCCTCCTCTTCGCCGTGCCTCCTTTCTCCTTTCTCACTCTCAAATGTGTTTGTGTTTCTAATATGAGAGAAACCCTAACTTAATCCCTTATATGACTAATCAATCATTCCCTTGGGCTTTTTACTTAGCATCATGCGAATTCCTCATGGGCTAACTCACCCCCCATTCGCTATTACTATTCCTAATAAGGACCAACACACTAACATATATAATAAATAATAATTATAATATTATTTCTATCACATAAACCCTATATAATTAATTAAATAAATAACTAATTAATTTTGGGGCGTTACAACAGCTGCCCCTCTTTATTTATATTTTACTAGGAAATATGAAGGGTTTCCACAATTTCTCGAGTAAAATAGAAATAAAGATAAAAAGACACTAATTTTGTCAAAACTATGATTGGAGTTAATTGTGTCGAAAAGTTTAATTTGGTTGACTTAGAACAAAAGTAAATAAGGATCACTAGGGGGGATCTGAAGGAGCACTGGGGCTCTGATGGTCTAATTTGCAGTCGATGCTTGGTGCATTGATTGGAGTTAAACTTGAAGGACCGATGGGGTCTGAAGGGCATGCCTAAGCCTGATGGACCAATGGGTCTGATGGAGCGCGAACTAGCAATGGTACTAGTAAAACGGTCTGCTTGTGGGGTGGCCTTTTTCGAACAGCCGCGGGGTCAAGATAAGGTCGCTGACCTGATTTGCTCACCTCGAAGGACGTGCACTGAGTCTTAGGCTGACACAGCTAGTCTGAAGGACCTGGGGTCGAACGATCCGTCGTGCTCAGTGTCGACATAGTGATCTGGTGGTAGAGTTCGAAGGCGTTGCTTGGACGTGTTAATTCGAACTGACCTGAAGGACCTGGGGTCGGATGATCTGTCGCGCTCAGTGTCGACGTAGTGATCTGAAGGTAGAGTTCGAAGTCGTTGTTTGGACGTGTTGATTCGAATTGAACTGAAGGACCTGGGGTCGGATGATCAGTCGGTTGCTCGATAACGCGACGCGATCTGGATTGAAGGACCATTGATGGTCTGAAGGAGCGCTTGGGCTCTGAAGGACCACTGGGGGTGAGCAAGAGTACTGGGACTCTGAATTGTGATATGAGACCAGCGCTTGGAGCACCGACTTTGAGGGAACAAACTATTTGGATTGACACATGGCGTACTTGCCTAGAACATACCTAATGAATGCATTTACCTGAGAAGGGAAAAGCTATCTATATTTGGCATGTCTAAAAATGCAATGAATGATGTATGCGTGCAATATAGGTATGTGAAATGGTAGGTGTCCGATGGGATGAATGAAACGTGGCAGATGACGTGAGTTGAAGTTGATGGAACATGGAGGTTGACAAACAGCGTATGTGAATGCAGATAAGATATGAATGTGATTGTGCTGATTAATTCTGGTGGAATGATGAATGTAATGGAATGAGCGATTTTTTTCTCTTTTTGCCTTTTTTCCTTATTATAATGAGTGTATGAAATGCAGAGTGCGAATGTGATGCAAATGTAATGCTCTGATGCAAATGTCATGGTGAATAAAGGAAAACACGTGAATGCATGGCACAATGATATGATTAGTGATGTAAAAGACTTTTTTTTTTGGGGCAACGATGAGACCGGCACTTGGCACATCTATCGAAGCAAACAATGTTATGCATGTGACGAACGTGCAATGATTGGTATCTGGTGGGATGATGAATGAAATGGGTGTTGAACCTGATGGAATGAGAAAGTCGACAGACAGTTGTATGTCGATGCAGATGAGATATGAATGTGATTGTAATGATTGTATGCTATGGTGAATAAAAGGAAGCACATGAACGCATGGTAAATGACATGATTGATGCAAAAATGTTATGCTTGGAATGTGATGAATGTGCAATGATTGGTACCTGATGATGAATGAAATGGGGAAGACAATGGGTGTTGTAACTGACGGAATGGGAAAGTTGACACACGGTGTATGAGATGTGAATGTGATTGTAGTGATTAATTTTTGGTGTGATGATAAATGTAATGGTGGGACTTTTCTTTTTGCTTTTTCTTATTTATTTTGCTTCTTTTCTTGATGCATGCAATGTGAACTTTGATGCAAATGCTATGGTGAATAAAAGGAAACACATGAATGCATAGCAAATGATATGATTGGTGATGTAGAAAGCTTTTTGGCAACGATGAGACCGTCACTTGGCACGTCTATCGGAGCAAAAAAGTGTTATATGTGTGCAATGTGATGAATGTGCAATGCGAAAGTAGATGGACTACAAAAAGCCCGTGAATGATGGATGTTGAGTTTGATCGAAAACAGAAACTGATAAGCCGTGTATGCGACGGCAGATGACATGCGAATGCAGATGTGCTGCTTAGGTGCAGGTGCTAGGTAGATGCATGATTGCATGGTGGAATGATTTATGCTACGATTTGGTTGATGATGCAAAAAGATTTTTTTTCTTTTTTGTAATGATGAGAAATGAGACTTTTGATGCGAGAAGCAGAGAGGTGAAAATTTCGGAATCATCATTTATTGGATTTGATTTGAATTCAAACTTTGGTAATCTCAAGGTTGTTATTCCCAGACACTGATGTATAAACAGTATTTGATTGCATTTGCAAGCTCCTTCACATTGTTCTTTCGTTATGGTGTCCCATGATGACTGAATTTTAGGTCCACAAAGTTAACCACATGAGTTTCCAACTTCACATTATTAACTTGTGTTTTCTCTCTTTGAAGCATTGTTTAGCAAAGACGTATAGTAATGCAAGTATAGATGAATGAGTCAATTAACTCGGGGTTCTAGATACCTAGGGTATGGACAGATGAAGGGATAAATGACAGGTTTTTGGCGAAAGTCATGAAAAGGTAGGTTCTCCCCAACTCAAGAAATGTGGGACTGCCCCAATTTAGACTACCGGTGAAGGTGAGTGAATAATTTGCCCCTGTCGAGTGATGACAACAGCTAGGGGTGTAGAGGAAATAATGAATTGAGAATGCCGTGACTTCGGAATGAAGGGTGGTAAGCAAGAGATTTTGTCTCAACCCATGGCGTTTGGTGTTGCCCCAATCTTGACGAGAGCAAGGTTTCCCCGACTCGAGTTTGCAAAAGGCTATATATAGCATGGTGGGTTGAGAAATTGCCCCGGTGTGGTCTTATGGATGTGAATATGGCGAGGGGATGAGATAGGTGTAGGGCGAATTTCCTGATTCTAGGTGGAGTGAAGGGTGACGGGATTACGCCACTTTGGAATGGTATTTCAAATGATTGCTTCTTGTGGGGTTGTGAAAGGTGACTGAGTTTGGGTCATGGGTTTTTGGAATTGGTGGTATGGATTGGATGTGGTAAATGAATGGGATGGATGTCGGACATTTTCCCCAAGTTCAAGAAGCATGAAAGGTGAAAGGTATGCCCCACTTTGGGATCTAGGTGATGGTCCTAGTCTAAACTTTTGGCCCTTTGAAGGTGACTCCCGCAGACTATGATAATCCTGAGTTTTTGATACGATAAAAATTTCACTTGGTGATCACTAAATTTGTCTTGATATCAGTGCAATTTGAATGAATATTGGAGTGCAAGTCCCTTTGATTTTATTTTTTTTAACTTTCTTTTTTTGATTTTTTTTCCAGCAAATATATTGTAAATAAATAAACTTACTTGTCCTAAAATTAAATTTTTGAGAAAACGAGAGCAATCAACCACTGATCCGCATGGACTTGTTAGGGTTGTAGCGTGGCCAGTGGTTAGGGGTCTATGAAAGAAGGGTTTGTAATGTGGTCAAAGGTTATGGGAAATGTGGTCAATCGTTATGGGCTTGTGGAGTATAGGCTCAAATGGGCTCAGAGAGGTGTTTGATGGTTTATTGATACGATGACCTTTTAAAGGATAAGTAGGTTCTGAGAAGTGCTGGAGGCCCATGATTTGGGTTTTGTGGAAGAAATGAGAATTCGGCCTAAGGAGGTGTTTGTGGGTTTATTCAGACAATTATATCTTATGTGGTTGGTGATTTTATGTGTCAGCTCACAATTTCTATTGCTTTTGCCTTTTTCTCTGAGGATTTCTTTTTCGATCATCTTTTTTGAATTTCACTTTATTTTTCGCGATCTTTTTTCTCTTTCTTTTTTTGAGTAGAGTGAGCTGATAAAAGTGACACACCGTTTTTGATGTGGAATTGATCCTTGTCTAGGGTGACTGAAAGATTTTTTGATTTTTTTGCTTAAAGGGGTAGTAAATAACCCTTTTTTTTGAGGATACCGGAAGACGACCAAACTTCATTTCAAATCATGATTGCTTAGGCTGCTCTTGCAAATTTTCAACCTAACGGGCTTATTTGATTTTTATTTGCAAAGGACTTACATCATGGAAATACAATGTTTACAAGATATCTAGTGATCCTAAATTTGCCCCAGCTTGGGGCTAAAGTGTTAGCTCATGAAATTTCATCATTGGGAACAAACCAAATGGTTAACTAGGTACTTGTGTGGAGAATATGCACCTTATGGTATTTTCGGGGTGGGAATGGACATGAACAAGGAATGATGATGGGAAAGATATGGACACTAACTGACTTAAACAAGAGTAAATGCGTGTTGCATACAAGGTCACTATACGAATGCTTCAAAGAGAGTTAACATAGTCAGCGACATGATAGGAGAAATTTTTGATAACACATTAGTTAACAAAATGGACCATTTGGATCATTTGTCATAGGACTGATGAGATGTGTCATTTTGCTGAAGAAAAATTGTGAACGAGCTGCAAAAAGTGAATAACTTCCTTTTTTGAAAGTTGAGTTTCTGAAAACACCTTGAGTTTGTAGCTAAGCTAAACTTTTCCAAAGAAGAAATAATCCACTTCGCCTCATCTCTCATCGAAGTTTTTGAAAAAGGTAATGCTCATGTTTTTTGTATGTATGAACACATGATAATGTATATGCATGATGCAGATGCAGATGCCTCAAATGCGTGAATGAATGGAAATACATGAAAAATGAGATGTTCACAATTTTTTGAAATTTTGCTCATGATTGTTTTCTACTCTTTTCTAGAAAAAATGTAATGCACGTGATGATGGATATGTATGATGAAAACGCAAATGCGTGAAATGCGTGAAGGGAATGATCTCTTGGAAAGATCAGCTATTTTAAACGATTTTTTTTGAAGACAATATAGCATGCAGACGATGCAAATCGTCGTTTATTGCTAACTGAAATATATTTTGGACAATGAATGACTTTTTGTTTTTTTTATTTAGAAAATGACTCATGCATGGATGACTGATGCGTTTTAGGTGGTTTGGGATAAATAACTTTTATTTTTTATTATTTTTTTATGATGCATGAAGAGGAATAATGTGTTTGAATGAAATAATGAATGAATGTATATAATTTTTTTTTAATAATATCAAGGTGATATTATTTTCCCATTTTTAGCGTATGACTATGCAAGATGAAGTAATTTAGACAAATAAAAAATATGATATTTTGTTATTTTCTAGATTGATGAGATGCATGTTGGTACCATGATAATGGGATGAAAATAATGACTGTATTCTATTATGAATGCATGTTGATTTTTTTATTTTCTAGTTAAAAGACTTAGTATGCTCACGCAACAAGAATAATCAAGTTAAACGCCTCCTTGTGTCCTAATGCATGAAGGAACACATGGTGATACATGACGAAAATGCAGATGCGCATGCATGAAATGCGTGCATGAACGATCACTTGGAAAGGTCAGTTATTCTAAATAGTTTTTGGAGGCAATGATGACATAATTTTTGAAATGATGCATGTTGAAACATTGTATAAATGATGTGTGGATAAAATGGCGTATGGATGATTTAATGAAACAATAGTTTTTTTTTTGGATGAGTGAAAAGGTGCGTGAATGCTATGTTTTTTTACATGCATATCATGATATTGCAAATGATGAAATGCCTATATTATTTAATGATGATTTTTGTGAATGATTATGAATGAATGAAAATGCATGCTAAATGAGATATTCAATCACAATTTTTTTAATTGTGATCATGTTTTTTATTCTTTTCTTTTTCGCGAAAAGAAAAAAAATGCAATGTATGAATGAACGAATAATGTTGCCTGATGCAGATGCGAGGAATGTGAATGAATGATCACTTGAAAAGATTGACTATCCAAATTGATTTTTCGGAGGCAATGCAATATGATGATGAATAATGCAAGACAGTGGAGTTCTAACGCGTATCACATTGTAAAACCGCCAAGGATTTTTCCCCGCTTTGCTGAGTCGGGGACGGGGAGAGTAAAAACCGACCCCACCCCGCCCCGTTGCCATGTCTATTGAAAGCTAAGAACATCATTACAACTGCGTTAAGCATCGATGAGTTCTAACGCGTATCACATTGTAAAACTGCCAAGGAAATGTCGGACACCCGTCAAGTGACCCATGAAGGTACTACCGAGGTAAAAAGGGCTAGAATGAACACATTAACTCATGAGTATGAGCTATTTAGGATGAAACTGTGTGAAACCATTGTCATACCCCAATTTTGTCCGGCTTAGGGCAAAACCCTAATTTTCAACCAAAAATAAATAAAACAAGCCTTAGCATTCATCCTAGAGGTTAGGAAGAGCATCATGCTTGCATCTTAGAAGTTTCAGAATGCATTTTAGGGTTAGAAATGCATTGCATGGCATTTTAGAGCACTTTAGAGCATTTTTAGGGTTTCTAGGGTTTTTCCTCGTTCAAAGGGTATTTTGGTAATTTCGCCAAAAAGACTTATTTTCTCATCATGCGTGCATTTATAGGGGCTTAGAGTCATCCAAAAGGTCTCAGGATCATTGTCAGAGTGGAAATGAAGTTTAGAGCAAAATCAGGGTTTTCGGGACCAAAAGGGCATTTTGGTCATTTCGCTAAAATAAATAATTTCTCGGTAAAAACCATTATGCATCTCTTGAGGAATTTATGTGAGTCCAAGTGAGTGGAGTTGTGCATTTTTTTATGCATCATAGGAGTATTTTTGGCATGAAATTCGGTTTTTTGAACAAAAGGGCAAAATGGTCATTTCCTTTGGAGTGGGGTCAATAAATCAATTTTGGGATTGGTGAGATCATAAAGTTCAGAGCCCAATCATTGAATCATGGGACATAGCCCAAAATGGCAAGAATTTAGAAGAATTATCTAGAAGGGAATAAGGAATATCCCTTTGAATTTTTGAAAGGTCAAGTGTAGTACAATAGTACAAGTTGCAATTCCACTCACTCTCTCTCCTTGGCTGCGAATTCCAGCCCTTTTCTCCCCATTTTTGATTTATTTTATTGATTGCAAATTGTGTTTAAATCATGGCCTTCCATCCAAGTGCTAAATGCAATCCTCACCCTTCATTTGAATTAAAATGGCACTCTTGTAATAAGCTTCATAGAAAAATACAATTTTGTAATTAAACTTATCCTTCACCCACCTCCTTAAGCTACACCCCTCAGCCCTCTCTCTCCTCACTTTTTGCTTTCTAATTGCCCCTAATCCATGTGACATTTGATCTTGACCCTTGGTTCAAAATTTAGATGCAATCCTAGAGCACAATGGAAATCAAAATGACCTAGAAGCCCTTAATGATAAGTGAGCACTATATATACCTTCATATGACCAGCCCACACCTCCTCTTAGGCTGATTCTCCATTCAAAAACCCTAGCTCCCCTCCTCCCTTCTCCAAGGCCGTAGCCCCCTCACTCTTTCTCCTCCATTTTTTTTCAACTTTCATCCACTAACTCACCTCAAACTCACTCCATATTCATATATCCTCTTCCTTTCATCTTTGATTCCACATTTACATCATCAAAGGGGCTGATCCTTCAAGGTTGCGTGTTTGTTGTTGTTGATTTTGAGGAGTGTTGGTGATTTGTTACTCTTGATCTTCATTTCTACTCTTGTTTAGCTTGGAACTAAGGTATAACCTAAAACCCTTTGCATTTTCATCCACTTTCTTGCATCAAAATCCTTTTTCAACTTATATTTGCATCTCATAACATCATCCAAATGTAGATTAGGGGCTGTTGTGGGTGAGAGTTGGCATCTCACCCACCAAATAATTTGTTCTTGTGACTATGTGTTGATTATGTGTTGTTCTTGTGATTTGCACTTTGTTTTATGAAATTTTCACCAAGTAAAATTTATTTTTCCTTACCTTTTTGCTTCGGCCTAGGGCCTCTCTTGTTGGATAACATGTTTTCTTGCTTGTTTCTTGAAGTTTTGATGGAATAAAATTGGTTAAGGTAGTCCTTCATGCTCTAAGGTTTGATAGTGTAGAATTAGGGTTTTTATACTTTTTGTTCCCTCTTGTTTTTATGTTAATAAATGATGAAATGATGATTGTTTGAGTGTGATATACATGTGTAGATCTTAGGGTTTATGTGTGTGTGTCTAAAGATGTGATTTGGTTGCAAGAAATTTGTTGAATTTGAGCCTTATTGTGTATATGTATGTTTCGGCCATAAAGCCAATTTTGTGACCAATTTACTCACTCAAATTTGTTGTTTGATCTTGTTTGGTAAATTAATTGTTGTGAATTGTGTTTTTTTTCTTTATACCTTTTAGTTTTTACCATTCACTTAAGTGTTACTAAATAGTAAAAAACATTTTCTTACCTTTTTTTTACCTTTCACTTAAAACCCTAAAAAACATTTTACCTTTTACTTTTACCATTTACCTTCACTTAAATAATTCACCACCTTCACTTAAATAAGTTACCATTTCATTAATAATTTACCTTTACTTTTTACCTTTCTTAAATTACAAAAAGACCCAAAACATTTTCTAGTTTACATTTATAACTTTTCAACTTTATAAAATCAACCCAAAAATACTTTTTACCACTTTTTCCTAAGACTCTAAAAACACCAAAACATTTCACCATTTCCTAAGAATAAGGTAACTAAATTTTTACCACTTTTTATGACACACTCTCACACACTTGCACTTAAATAAAACCTTATTCACTCTCTTGCATTCTCATTTGCTTGTATCTCTTGCATACTCTCTTGTTTTAATCTTCATGCCTTTTCATATATTCATATCTCTTGCATATTCATTTGCACTCTCACTTGTTAATACCTCATGCATCCTTACTTGTTTATACTTCTTGCATTCTCACATGTCCATTCATAATTAAATAACCATGCATCCTCACATGTCCATGCATTCTTGTATGCTCATGCATCTTTGTATATACTCATTCTTGCATTCATCCTCACATGTCCATGCATTCTTGTATCAAATGCTCATGCATTCTTGTATGCTCATACATCTTTGTATATACTCATTCTTGCATTCATTCTCAAATGTTCATGCATTTACATGCATTCATGCTTATCTAATCTAGCACATCATGATCACATGCTCATCCATTTAACTTAGACTATTCTATGCCTATGATCAATTGTATTCCTTTGTTCTTGATGCCATTTGAATGTCTTGACTTAATTGTGCACAAACCCTTTTACACAATCATGTGCCCTTATAAGACTACCAACATGTGTAGCATAGAGGCATATGTGCCCCTCTTGAGATTGCTTCCAACTTGTGTAGCAATTCTCCTTCACACACAAACACAATTGTTTTGAGAACTTTGTCTTGCACCTTTGACAATTAAATCTCTTGATTATATTGGCATGCTTAATCTTATTTGATGATCAACATGTTCATGATTGCTTGATTAGTTGAATATGTTTGAACTTCATTCATTCATTTTGCATTTGGTTTTGGACATAGATTTCGATTGAAAATGATTTATTTATTTTCTAAAAACTCTTTTCCAAACCAATTAATTTTCAAAGCATTTTCAATAAGCAAAAATAAGCAAGTAGTGGAGGTCACCCATAACCTTTGTTAGTTTGATCTCTATGAACGCTCTTCAAATTTACATGAGTACTTAGCGATGACTACCCATAACCTTTGTTAGTTTAATCATTCGCTAATGCTCGTCCTACTTCGAAAACCTTTTCGAAAATATAATAAAAAGAAGTCGTTACTAATAGTCAATCAGAGCCTTTGTTCGTCTGACTAGAGGTAACAACTCTTTTTGAGTATTTAGCAGTGATTACCCATAGCCTTTGTTAGTTTAATCACTCATTAATGCTCGTCCTATTGCGAAAACTCACCAAAAAGAACAAAACAAAAACCTTTTCAAAACCAAAGGCCAAGAACTACGTTGCTTTGATTCCCACTTGGGATACGTAGGAGCGAGACTTGTTCTCGTCAAGCACATCAAAAAAAAAATCTTCACTATCACAATAATAAAAAAACCTCCATTTTCAAAACAAACAAAAAATGTTTTCAAACCCATTGTTGTTAGTAGCTAATCAGAACCGTAGTTCGTCTAGCTATTGACATCAATGTCTTTTCTCCAAAAATAACAATAAGCGATGACCACCCATAGCCTTTGCTAGTTTGGTCATCAAACAAATCAATCCTTTTCAAAAAAAAAACTTTCAAAAGAGAATAAAAACAAGTTGTTACCAGCGGTCACCCAGAACCTTAGTTCGTTTGACTAGCGGTAGCGACTCCTTTTGAGTACTTAGCGGTGATTACCCATAGCCTTAGCTAGTTTAATCACCCGCTAGTACTCGTCCTATTTCGAAAACTCACCTAAAAAGTTAAAAAACAAAAACCAAGGCAGAACTACGTAGCTCTGAATTCTCCATTGTACCGGGAGATACGTAGGAGCGGGTCGTTACCCCCCGTCGAGCTCTTTTCTAAAAAACTCTCTTTTTCCCCCTCTTTACATAAGTTTTCCATTAATTCCCCATCCATCTTCAAATAAGAATAAAATAGGCAAATCTAGGTGTTCTTCAAATCAAACATTAAAACCACACAATTTAATTAGAGGTTCCCTTTCAGTAGAAAGGAGGAATGGGGTGCTAATACCTTCCCCATTCCTAACCGACCCCCGAACCCATATCTCTATTTTTCAAAAGGCCACCCGCCTTTTTGTAAAAGACTTTTTTCTAATGTTTTGGTCTAAAAACTAAAATATTGGTGGCGGCTTCAAAAAATTTTCCACGTTGTACATTGAGAAACCCAAACGGGGATTTTTCGGGGTACAACAACCATCCAAGAACTAAACAAACGTTTCGTCCATATAGTTAACCATCTCAGAGGCCTTGGATAAAGTCCTACGATGCCTAAATAGAAGCTGGCAACCGAAAGTGACAGCTATTTCGGAATCTAAAGATTTATCTTCTTTGGATTTAACCACTTTGTTTGGTAAACTGCAGGAACATGAGCTCGAATTAAATCGACTCATTGAAAGTGAGGAAGGTGAAAAGAAAAAGAAAGAACTTGCTCTAAAAGCATGTATCAAAGAAAGTGACACGGAAGATTATGATAGCTCGAATGAAAGTGATGAAGACATGAGCGCAATGGTTCGAAGTTTCAAAAAGTTCATGAGGTGTAAAGGTAAACCAAAATCATTTTCTAATCCTCAAAGAAAAATTGAGGAAGGAACTTCCTTCAACCCAACATCTTATAAGTGTGGTAAAAAGGGGAACATAAAGCCGGATTGTCCTCAAAGTCAAAAATATGAGAAACCGGAAAGAGATCTTCGAAAGAAATAAAAAAGAAGAAGGGCGTATATCGCTTGGGATGAAAATGATATGGAATCATCCGATGAATCCGAAAATGAGGTAGCAAAACTATGTCTCATGGCAAAGAATGAGGAAGATGAGGTAAAATCCTTCGAAACTGAACTTGATTTAACTAATGATGAGTTGCTTAGTACTTGTGAAGAACTAAATAACGAGTCAACTAAAGTTAGAAAAATTGTTTCCACGTCTAAGAAAACTATTTCCACACTTCAATCTAAAATCGAAACTTTAAACAAGGAAATAGAGATTCTTAAAGAGAAACAAATTTTTGTAAGTGAAGTCTCCTCTTGCAACTCTTATAAAAATCAAAAGGAGCATACTCCTAAGTGTGAAGAGTGCAATATTTTGAAAAATAAAGTTGATGATTTGCACAACACTCTTGCAAAATTCATCATGGGAAGAGACAATCTAAATATCATTTTGGGAAATCAAAGGGGGACTTATGATAAAGCTGGTTTGGGCTATCAACAAAAGATTCAAGAAAAATCTTTCAAAAAGTTTTTTAGTCCCAACATCACATCTAGTAGCCCATTTGTGAAATGTTACTATTGTGGTAGAAAATGCCATACATCTTCTATTTGTAATGCAAGAAAGAACTTCGATGTGGATGACAAAAGGAAGTGGAATCCAAAGGGCACAATTCTCAAGACTAATCCAAAAGGACCCAAAATGGTTTGGGTACCAAAAGCCAAAAATTGATTTTGTGTTGTAGGTGTGCTTGAAGGCCAAAAAAACTCAAATTGGTATCTTGATTGTGGTCATTCAAAGCACATGAAGGAGGATAAAAGAAGTTTCTCCTCTTGATCAACTAAAATGTGGCTATGTGTCATGTGGTGACATATCTTCTTAAAAAGGGAGTTGCAAATTAATTTTCACTTATCATTTGAATATATGTCTTGACATGATTTATTTTTTCCCGCTTTTTGATAATGCCAAAAGGGGGAGAGTTATGTGATTTGCATGTTTCATGGGGAGCATTTTTTTAATACTTGCATATTGAAAGGGGGAGTATAATCTGCGTTTATCTCTGATATATACATTGTTACTAAATATTTATATCCTAACCCTTTCATTGAGCGAATCCCGTCTAATGTTGTTTGTCATCATCAAAAAGGGAGAGAATGTGAATATATGCCTTGACAGGAATAATCTGGTTTTGATGATTGACAAAAGAAGTTCAAAAAGGTCAAGATTGCAAAAAGCGGAAAAGTGAGATCAAGCTTTCAAGTCAAGAATTGTTTATTGTATTGTGTGTGTTTAGGATACCTGTGTAAGTGGAAATAAAGCTCTCTAAAATAAATCACACACACAATATTTTTCATGAAAATATTTTTTAACAAATCATTTTAGAGAAGTTAATCGATTCATAGGCCACCTTTTGAAAGCACATAATCGATTTCATGCTTCCCTATTTGAAACAAAAACAATCAATTATTTCTTTCCTTTTAAAGAAGCATAATCGATTTCACACCTTATGCATTCAAGCACATAATCGATTTCCTTTCTCTTTTATTCAACTACATAAATTGATTCTTATTATTCCCTATGAAGCACATAATCGATTTCATCATCAATTTAAGGAAGCACATAATCAATTTTATCTTTATGTTAAGGAAGCACATAATCGATTTTTATCTTTTAAGGAAGCACAAAATCGATTTCATCTATTTCAAACAAACACATAATCGATTTCTCATCCTAGATCTAGTTAGGCAAACAATCGATTATCATTCCTAGGCAAGCCAGGCCCTTAATCGATTCTATCATCTCCATAATTATTTCAACGGCTATATTTTTCTCATAGCCTATAAATAGAGGCTTCACATTTCACTCCCAACACAACTCATTCTTGCATCTGAAACTCTATCATTCTTCTCATCACTCTCACTCTTCTTACACTTGGTAAAATCTTTATTTGAGAGCTTTATATTCCATATAGTTTGAGTTGTATTACTTGTGCTTCAATTTGTTTTATCTACACTATTGAGTGTATCATCATTTCCTTTTCATTTCTTATTTTTGGGTGTGATACCAAGGTATTCAAGAAAGGTGATATCTCTTGGTTTTTAAGCTCTTTTACATAAGGAGGTGATATCCCGGTTTTGTGTAAAGAGGTCTTAGTTTTGGGTGTGATCCCAAGGTATTCAAGAGAGGTGATATCTCTTGGTTTTAAACTTCTTTTACATAGGGAGGTGATATCCCGGTTTTGTGTGTCTCGTTGTAAAGGTTTCTAGCTGAACCTGTTTTAAAAGCTAGTGATTGATTAAAATCCCTTGGAGTTTTCCTTGGAGACTAGACGTAGGCCTCAGGAGTGGCCGAACTAGTATAAATCTCTGTGTGTCTTCTTCTTTCCCTTTATCTCTATTATTTTCCTCTGCAAGTCATTCTTATTCGAATTAAAAGTGTTTCTTAAGCGCTTTATTTTATTTGATCAACCAGTGACTCCTCTGAAGAAGAAAAGCCAAGGGAACACCGAGCCCGGCCAGTGGCCATGGTAATCCTCGGAGGATACTTTGGATGCAGGGGAAACAAAACGATTTATAAAGCGCAAATGGAAGAAAATATTGAGCCTGGCCAGAATCTGACCCAGGCGCCGCCCTCAAACTGGCCACCTCTGACCTTCTCCGATCAAGACTTGCTAGACGGAAAGCCAACCAAATACATACCACTGATAGTCTCGGCCGTCATGGTCGATGTCGAGGTTAAAAGGATGCTGGTGGATCAGGGAAGCTCGGCCGACATTATGTTCAAAGAACTCCTAGGGAAGTGAAAAATTGCTGAAACCAACCTCGGGCCTTACCGAGGTTTCGACCTATCTGGCTTCAACGGTGCCAACACCCGACCCCTGGGGTACGTCGAGTCACCCGATGGCAATGGGGATCTTTCCCGCACGGTTAAGACTCAATTCCTGGTCCTCCCTTGCGAGTCACCCTACAATTGCATCGTCGGAAGGTCGACTATAGGAAGATTGGGCGCTGTCACCTCCACCGTCCACCTCAAAATGAAATTCCATTCCCTGAAGGACGAAATCATTACCATATAAGCCGACCTGGAAGCAGCAAAGAGGTGCCACTACCTCTCCATCAAGTCAGAGAACAAAGCTGAGAAAAGCACCCCTGAAGCAGGTCACGAGGAAGCCGAGGCTGAGATAGCCTCATTGGAAGACTGAACCATGGCCACCAGAAATGAAATAGCAACAATCAAACAGATGTAATGAAACCAGACCAACAGGTCAGATGGAATAAAATGAGGCCATTTTGCAACAAATGTTCAACGACTCTCTAAGGAGCAACCAAAGGTCGACGTCGAAGGCCGACCTCGATTCATTCCACGATTCACTCCAAGCCTAGCGCTTGGTGAGCTGGACCGAATGAGGCATCGAAAAATCAACGACCTCGGGACCGACTCCTTCGAACCTCTTAGATTCGTGCCCGAGTCAAGTCGAGAACTTGAGAAGCCGGATCTAGGAGACTAAGAAGGGTCACTCCTAGGTGTGTTCAAAACCGAACCAAACCAATAGAAAACTGCAAACCGAAAACCGCAAAAAACCGCTTCTTATTGGTTTTGTTCGGTTTTGTTTTTCATTGCACCGCGCGGTTTGGTTTGGTTCGCGGTTTTGATTATTGAAACCGAACCAAACCAAACCAAACCGCAAGTAACAGTAAGGCTTATTGACTTACAACCTTCGTTACTAACTTACTATCCCAAATGCAACTAAAACCCAACTCTCACTCACTTACTAGTCCAAATCCAATTAATTCTTTGACTAACTTACAAACAATCCATATTGTTATGCTATATTTAAAAGTTACAATAAAATATTTAATTCAAATTCTTTTAAACATTGTCTTAGCTATCTTAAAAAAATTAAAAGAGAGTAATTTATATACTATATATATTTCAGTAGATTTTTTTCTTAAAGATTTATGTTAGCCATTTTTTATGTTAGTTAATTTTAACTTCGTTTTAAATTATGTTTTGTCTCGGAAAAACCGAACCAATCGAACCAATCCAAACCGCATTGGTTTGGTTCGGTTTGGTTTGGTTTTATTTTAGGAAGCCAACCGAACCAAGCCAAACCAAACCGCATGTAATTTTACCTTGCGGTTCGGTTCACTTTTTGTCTCAAAACCGAACCAAACCGCACCGCGAACACCCCTAGTCGCTCCCGACGTCGGCTCCCAAGCGACCCTTCAAATCCCCTCCAATCTGAGTTTAAACAAGCGCTTTGTGTAACACCCCAGTATTCCTAACATGTAGAGAGACCGAAGATGCACAGATGCTGAAGTTCAGAGGACACAATTCCTGTTTAAGTTTTTTATATACAAACTTTTTCCGAATTATAAACATAATCGGAAACAACATTACTTCATAAAATAGAAGTTTATCGGTTTCATACCGAACGGAATACAATATCCAAGTCCAAAACCAAACAGAAGCATAAAACGGTTCGTACAACTCATATCCAATACAAGTTACACAACCAAAAAGAACAAAAAAAGGACAAAGGGTAAATATGACTAAGTCTCCAGCACCTCCAAGAGTATATCAACTACTCGTGCACAATAGTCTTCCTTTTTCCCTGCTTCTCTGAAAAACAACAAATATGGATTGGGTGAGATAACATTATCTCAGTGAGTCCTACCGTGCCCCCTCACTGACACTCGGTTCAATTCCTTAAACCGTTACAACAAAAGCTGACATAACAATGTCTTATTTATTAATCGAATTGCCGACTGCACAACTATTGCTAATCTCGGCAATTCTTGTTCTTAATTTATTTATCGAAATGCCGACTGCACAACTATTGCTAATCCCGGCAAATCGTAAATTTTATTTAACATGATCCGGCTACACAACGATTGCTAATCCCGGAAACCATGTGTTTAACCTTAGCACAAACCGGCTGCACAACGCTTGCTAATCCCGGTAACCCACGAATTGACCACGCGAAGACCTATACAGGGCCTAGGGTGAGGGATCATGACTTCCCTTCCTAGTATGCTACTTGTCGGGTCGTCACCCAACGCGATACATATGACAATACGCATCAAATTCTCGAGAGTTAGATAATTTATATCTTTTTCGATCACCAAAGGATCAATCACATAATAGTTGGATAAACAATATCCATATCGAAAATGTCCCTAATCCGTGAGTAGAACTCACCGTGATGTCGATTTCACTTGAAGCTTCAACCGAATCGCGAGGTATTTAAGACAATGAACTAACGAATAAGGACCGAAGGCACCAACAGAATCGAAACAACCTCCTCAAGCCTGAAACTGGACAGCAACCATCAAGGGTTGAACCACATGCAAATTCGAAATCAAGGGTCACAGTTCAACTTGGATTTCAAAACAGCAGCATGCAATCAAAGACATATTCAGAACTTCATCTTCTTCAACCTTGAAGCTTTGATATTCGAAGATGGCAAGGAGAGATATAGGGAGGATCAGGCTTTGAAATTATGATCAATGGAAGGAGAATCAAAAATGGAGAGGGAATGTTTAGGAAGGACTTACATGCAATGAAGATAGAAGCTTTCCCCTTTTTCTTCCTCTTCTCCAAGTCGCCCTCTCTCCCTTCCTTTACTCTATTTTCAGAATTTCAGTTTCTCAGAATATGAAGAATGAGTGAGTGGCTGAGGTTCAGGTTTTAAAAAGGGATATATATACTGAAGGTGTGAATTGACCAATTTGCCCTTCAGCTTAAAATGTTATAATTAACCATGACTAAGCCACAATTAAATGTAACATAGGATTAATTGGACAATTTCCTCGGTCAACAATCCCCGAGACACGACTAATTATTCCCACAAATAATTAATCGGTCCTAGGCATCAAAATACGAGTTTTTAAAAATTAGGGGTGTTACACTTTGGCCTTGGTGAACTGGATTGAAGTGGATACTCGTTCGCAAACGACCCTGAGTCTAACGCGACACTTTAAATCCCCTCCAGTATGAGTTCGACCAAGCGCTTCGGCCCTTGGTGAACTGGATTGAAGCGGATACTCGCTCGCAAACGACCCCCAAGTCTAATGCGACACTCTAAATCCCCTCCAGTCCGAGTTCGACCAAGCCCTTCGGTCCTTGAGGAACTGGATTGAAGCGGATACTCACTCGCAAACGACTGAGTCGAACACGACACTCAATCACTAAATCGCTCACAACCGGGCTCGGGCGACGCCTCAAGTACGAATTACAATTCGAACGAAGATATAGTAAAACCGGGCTCGGGCGACGCCTCAAGTACGAATTACAATAAAAGTCTCCCTAGATGAAACCGATACCACCACTATCAAATATTACAAAACATTAATCATTGAGGAAGGCTATCAATTACATCTTCATCCTGGATCTCGACACCAGGAATCCAAGGCTTCAGGATCTTTCCCTCACGCACCTCGTGCAAGGGCTGCACCAGGCCGAGGTCAAGATCGGGATAGATCTGAGCCACCTGAGCAACGACTTTCTTGAAGGATCCTACCGCCAGTCCCACCGCTTGCAGAGCAGAGTCTTGCTTGAAGCGAACTGCCTCATCCCGAGCTGCTACCACCATGCCATTTCACTGTTGAGCTTCTCAATACGGCGTTCAAGCTCCGGGACCTTCTCCCCGTCTTTGGCCTTGTCATTATCCTCATACAATGCCTTTCCCAATCTCTCTCTCTCTCTCTCTCTCTCTCTCTCTCTCTATCTCTCTCTCTCTCCTCCTCCCCATATCTGACTTTAGCCTCGACCTCGGCTAGAGCCTTCCCCATCTTCTCAAGCTCCTGCCCAGGCAAACTTAAATTTTCGACCCTGGCAACCAAGGTATCCTTCTCCAGCTGAAGCCGATCTCGCTCCTCCCTAATTTCTGCAACAAGTGTTCAACAATAATTCAATTTCAATGATTTATCCAACAATTCACCATCGAGCCACAAGTTTTCGGCCTCAAGGAGATTACCTTTCTCCTGGTCGGCAGTGCTGGAGTTCCACTTGATCAAAAACTCTTGTCCGAGTTTGCCGGCCATGGCGCAGGTCTCAAAATCTTCCATCGTCAACTCAGCAACAGCCTTCTACATCGGCCCCGCCTTGTCCGAGGCTGGTGTCACTCTTGGCCTCTTTGATGAACGGGTCAAGGTCGGAGGAGGACGCTTCGAAGGACCCTTACCCACGCTCCTGGATTTGGGATCCAGATCCACCACCATTTCTGGTTCTTGGCGTTGGAGGTGCCCTAGGCACCGATGACCCCGACATCGGAAGAGGAGAGGATTGGGGCGGAGCTGGAAGAAGCTGCGTTCGGAGCTGAAGAATCTGGACCTCGGTGGCTACGAGCCCGACAGCGTTCATGAAGTCGGCAAGGCTGAAGGGGGAAGTCATCTTGTCTGAAAAATAAAAACAAGGCCAAGGTCACTACCGGAAGGTGTAAAAGTAAAGTAAAAGCAAATAAAAGCAGAGAAAAGACAAATCTACCAAGAGCAACAGCAAGAGCCGCAGGGGGACTCAGCCTCAGCGTTCATGACGACTTTGCAGTCAATCTTCTTGACCTTGATAGTAAATTTCTCCACCCACCTTGTCAAGAGGTCAAGAGTCCGAGCCACTTGCTTGGAAAGGGACGATAGGGGGCAAGCATATGCCGAACCCCCATGAGAAAAATGCTCCTCTATCCATGAGGTCGGGAACAGGTGCTTCACGACCTTCCCCTCGTTGTCGGACTCGGTCACCTCCTTCTTTGCAGCATCGTTCACTAGCGCCACGTAGAAAAACTTGTATTTAAATTCTTCGATGGAGTCGGTGACGGGGTTGAACAAGCTACGCTTCCGGTTACAGCGCAGCTCGATGTGTCCCTACCTCTCCTTCCCAGAATCGACCTCGGGCTGACGAAAGACATCAAACAGGCTGAAGAAGACCTTATACCGGCAAGGTCGATTCAGCGCCCCCATCACTATCTCCAAAGTTTTTAGGAAACCCCACGAGTTGGGGGTAAGTTGTGAGGGGGCAACCTTCAAATACCTCAGAATCCTTTTCTGGAAGGCACTAAAAGGGAGGCAAATCATCATCCTCTCACACATCGCCGAGTAGATGAAGAATCTCAACCCGGAAGGCTTTTTACAAACGGCATTGGACTTAGAACTTCCACTCCTGCCACTACAAGAAATTTGTCAACCGGCGGCGGACATTCTGCGGCGGTTCTGAGAAAACCGCCGCCGGTTATTATTTGGCGGCGGTTTGTGCGGCGGTTAAACTAACTGCCTCAGCTAATACGAATATGGAGGCGGTTATTTTATATTCTGCGGCGGTTTGGTTTTAAACTCAAGCGGCGGCGGTTGTTCGCTTAATCTGCGGCGGTTTGTAAAATATTCGTCCTCCAACTCTCCCTCTCTTTTTTTTGGTCAAACAAAAGTTCCCTCCCTCTAAAAAATATTTCATTTTATAAGTTAAAAATAAAAAATAAAATAAAAAACTAACAGTGCGAAACCTAATCAGATCGTTGCTCCTCTCAGTCGCAAACTCCATCGCCAACCTGACAACCTCTCATCGTCTTCCTCTCATCGCCTCGCTCTCGCGCCTCTCATCTCTCTCGCGCCTCTCACAGTCGTCTTCCTCTCGCGCCTCTCACAGTCGTCTTCCTCTCGCGCACACCTCTCACAGTCACCTCTCATCATCGTCAAACGCCACCGCGAACCTCTCATCGTCAAACGCCACCGTCAACCTCTCGAAATCTCTCGCCACCGCCACACCTACACCAGGTTCATCTTTTTTCTTCCTCTCTTTCTATTTCTCATGGTTAAATATTCACGCCACCGTCAACCTCTTTCTATTCCATTTGTTTTCTTCATACCCTATTTTAATCAATCTAAAGAAGAGATTGAGGTTGCAATTGCAAAGGTGTGTGTTAATGATGTGAAATTGTATTCACGTTAATGTTGCTTTATTCTGTGTTTCGTTTTCTTCATTTTTACCCTTGAAGATATAAGGCTTCTCTGAGATTTTAGGGAATTCCACCATCAAACTGATTATAGTATCCCATAAAAAGCTGTTTCAGGTTAATGAGATTTCCTAGCTCAAAAGGTATAGAACCTCTCAAATCATTTCCAGCAAGTGATAAATAGTTAAGCTGCAACATTTTTCCATAGCTAGAAGGGATTTCACCAGTAAAATAATTCCCTCCAAAACTCAAGTAACTCAGGTTAGTTAACTCACTGACACCAATAGGGAGTGAAGAATTGAACTCATTGTTGTAAACATCAAGAACTTGAAGCTCTTTTAACTTAGAAAAATCCCAACTCATGTTACCACTGAGTCTGAACATGTTATTGGATATGTCGAGGTATTTCAACCTTTCTAGTTTGTGAATATCAGATGGAAACACACCAGAAAAGCTATTTCCTGAAAGTGAAAGACTCTCAAGACTTCTTAGTTCTGTGATTGAAGGTGAAAGTGTTCCTGAAAGATTTAAGTTTGATAAATTTAAGGATACCACAGAAATGTTTTTTTGGTCACATTGAATGCCATTCCAAGTACAAAGTGACATGTAGTTGGAGATGTCCCAGTTTTTCAAAGAAGTGTTGGATTCAAAATCTTGTTTCTTCATTTTTTTCATTCATTCTTTTGTAATAGCTTTCTCTTGCGAGCACCATATTTTCTATAATGTCTTTGCTAAAAGTCAATGGAGAAAAATAAGACAGACTATTGCTTGAATTTGTGTACTTTATTTTTGGTGATGAATGTTAAGGATAATAACATCATAGTTTCTATTTTTGAGTTTTTCTAAAGTGATGATGTAAGTAATGTTAGGCTATTGCAATCCTAAGCTAATTGCTCTTTTGGTGTATGTGTAATGTATGTCAATGCTAAAGTCTCTTCTTGTTTTCTCTTCTGGCCATATTCACAGGGTGTATGTTTGTTGCTGCACTGGAAGGGGGGATTAGGGTTTGTGATTTTGTGGCAATTTCTGACTCGTATAGAAAGCCGAGTTAACATCACTTCACTTGTAAGTTTTAGCATATCTTTCAAATTAGTTTTTTTTATGTTTGCAATCTACTTTTTAGTAAGTTTTATCATATCTTTAAAATGTTTCGTTGTGTCCAAAGTCCCCTGCTTTTTATGCCTCTACTTTGCATGTTGGACTAGAAAATTCCCCTGCTTTTTATGCCTCTACTTGAGTTGAATTCTGGATTATTAGTTGAATTTTAATTATATGATAAGTTTTGGTATTGAATGCTGAATTCTATGAGTTTTAGTTGGTACTGAATCCCACATGACACACTAGTTGTCCCTGAATCTGTTTGCTCAGTTAGACTTCTCAAGCATTTGTTATATATAGCAAACAGATTGACCATTTCTGTACAATTAAACCTAAGCAAACAGATTCAAGCATCTGCACAATTAGAATCCAGCATCCAAAATCAAATAGCTCTACTGCAATTAATTAGAACTATTCTGATTTATAGTTTTGATGTCTTATGCTTAGTGAGAATGTTCTGTTGTGTATTGTTGTGTTATCATTAACATTTACTTTGCAACTGTGTGTTTGCAACAATGTGAGCTTAATTAGTATTTACCCAACCATAATCATAAGTGGCTAAAAGCGACAATAATTGTTCATCACTATTACATTAGTTCTTTGAGTTTTTATGTTACCAATGATCCTATATAAATGTTCCAGATTATATTAACTTGTAGTTCCTTTATTGTTGAGTATTTTATGTCTTGTTTCATATTTCTTAATTCAGAAACAAGATTGTATGACAATGGATAAGTCATGGATTACAATGCCACAAGGTTCACGTGAGTATAAGCAAGGGGTTCGGGGATTTATTCAATTTGCTTATGAACGTACTGCCGTTGATGGCAAAATAAAATGTCCTTGTTCCTTGTGTGGTTTTGGAAGACGCCAAACTAGGCGTGATGTGTATGAACATTTAGTTTGTAAACCATTCCCAAGAGGATACACTACTTGGTTATTTCATGGGGAGTCCGACCAAGGACACACTACTCATGTTGCAAGTGGAAATGTGCCAAATGTGGCACAAGAAACTGTGGTCGTTCAAGATCCAATTCAGAATATCATTAACGATGCTTTTGGAGTTGATAGGCATCTTGGAGATGATACAAATGAAGACACCACACAAGGGGAAAGAGTGACTCCAAATGTATCTCAAGAAGGGAGGGAAGCTAGAGAATTTTATGAATTAGCTAGAGATGGAGAGCGGCCTTTGTATGAAGGGTGCACAAAGTATTCTAAACTTGCTTTTATAGTGAAGTTGTATCATATCAAATGCCTTTGTGGGATGACCGATAAGGCTTTGACAATGATCTTAGAACTACTAAATGATGCATTTGAGCATGCAAAAATTCCAAGTTCATTCTATGAGACAAAGAAAACTATATCGAAGCTTGGTTTGGATTGTCAAAAGATACATGCATGTCCAAATAATTGTATGTTGTATTGGGGTGAAGATGAATATAGGCAAACATGTAAAGTATGTAACAAGGGCAGATGGAAATCCAGGACAAAAGATGGTGGGGTTGAGGCATCCAATGATGGAATTAGTAAGAAGAAGGTGCCTGCAAAAGTTCTTCGTTACTTTCCTCTTAAACCGCGCTTGCAGAGATTGTTTTTGTCTTCAAAGACAGCTGAGGATATGAGATGGCATGCCGTGGATAATAACAGTGATGGCATGATGAGACATCCAAGAGATTCAAAGGCTTGGAAGACATTTGACTCAACAAACATGTCATTTGCATCAGATCCACGTAATGTTCGCCTTGGATTAGCTACGGACGGTTTTAATCCATTTGGTAATTTAAGTACAAGTTATAGCATTTGGCCAATTATTCTCATACCTTACAACACCCCACCATGGGTCTGTATGAAGTCGACATCATTTATCCTTTCAACGATAATCCCTGGTAAAAAAATGCCTGGAAATAATATAGATGTTTACATGCAACCTTTAGTTAAAGAGCTTAAGGAGTTATGGCACGATGGTGTAGAAGCTTATGATGCTTCAACTCGAGAGATGTTCAAATTGCACGCAGCTTTGATGTGGACGATTAGTGATTTTCCTGGGTTGGGAACTCTCTCCGGGTGGAACACATATACCGGACGAGCTTGTCCAACTTGTAACTTTGACTCTATTCCTTGCCGCTTGCCACATAGTAGGAAGTGGTGTTTTATGGGTCACCGTAGGTTTCTCGATCACAAACACAGATTTAGACTGAATAGGATTTGGTTTAATGGAGAACAAGATATGCGCAAACCACCTAAACTTTTATCTGGTTCTGAAATCCTTGAACAAGTTAAGAATATCAATGTCACCTTTGGTCAAACAGCTGAAACAAGTGGAAGGGGAAAAAGATCACGTGGTGATGGACGTACCTTGCAAGATGGTACTCAACAATGGAAAAAGAAAAGTATATTTTTTGAGCTTCCATATTGGGAGCATAATTTGTTACGTCATAATCTTGATGTTATGCATATCGAGAAGAATGTGTGCGACAATATTATTTATACCCTGCTAAATGATAGTGCAAAGTCAAAAGATCACATTGGTGCTCGAAGAGACCTACAATCAATGGGCTTTAGGCATGATCTTTGGCCAGATGAAAATGGAAAGTATCCTCTAGCAATTTATACAATGACTAAACAAGGAAAGAAGTCTTTTTTAACAACTTTAAAGAATATCGCGGTGCCAGATGGTTATTCGAGCAACTTTTCTAGGTGCATTGATGTGGACAACCTTCGGCTGAATGGGATGCTAAAAAGTCACGACTGTCATGTATTAGTAGAGCAATTTCTACCGCTGGCCATGCGAGTAGGATTGCCTAAAGAGGTATCGACAGTTTTAAATGAATTGTGCTCATTCTTTAGGCAACTATGTGATAAAGTGTTGAGCGTTTCAACTTTAGACAAAATGCAACATGATGTTGTGCTCACTTTATGCCACATGGAAATGTTATTTCCCCCTTCATTCTTCACTGTGATGGTTCACCTAATTGTTCACCTTGTTGAAGAAGCTAAGCTTGGAGGCCCGGTACATTATCGATGGATGTATCCTATTGAGAGGTAACTTTCGTGTCATTTTAAATTAAATAATGATTTGGATGATTATATTAATAAATCTCGTTATGATTTGATAGGTACTTAGGATCATTGAAATCCTATGTACGAAACAGGGCGCGACCAGAAGGCTCTATAGCAGAAGGATACCTAATGCAAGAGATCTTAACATTCTGTTCAAGGTATCTTGATGATATTGAGACAAGATGGAATCGAGTTGGTCGTGTAGATGACGAACCTTGTGATATACAACCTAAAACACGAATAGATGAATTGTTCCCGCAAGAAGGAAAACCTGTTGGTGGTTGTTCACACTTCACGCTTACATCCACTGAAAAGTTACAAGCTCATCGACATGTGCTAACCAACTGCTCTGTAGTTGATCCCTATCTCCAGTAAGTACTTGATGAAATTTAAGTATCTAAATTATCCTTTAGTACGTCTATTAAATTTAACCTATATAGGGAATATAGAGAAATTGTCCGGAGACAATTAAGGGGTCGCACAAGGAGTACTACTGAGATAGACAAGAAGGTCCATAGAGAGTTCGTTAGCTGGTTCTCTAATCATGTAAGCAAAAATTCACTTGATTCCAGGTGTATGTTGCATGTGTATTGCTAATATGCATATGACTAAAACAACAAAATTCTTATTTCAGATTTTTAAAGAGATGGACAATCTTGTTGAACCAGATAAAGATGTTCTTCCTTGGCTTGCTAGAGGTCCTATTGACAAAGCTAGAAGATTCACTGCATATAATGTCAACGGATATAAATTTCGAACCTTGGAACGAGATGAAAGATTAAAAACTCAAAATAGTGGGGTTTTTTGCACATTTGGAACTAGAAGTTATTCAAGTAACCGTGATACTCAAATGAGGTTTGGAGGGGTACCTTACTATGGTAAATTAATAGACATCATTGAGCTTAGCTATAATGGCGTATTTACTGTTACTTTATTTAAATGTCAATGGGCTAATACCACTACTTCTAGAGGCATGAAAAAAGATAATTTGGGTTTTACCTCAATCAACTTTTTGAGGCTAAGAGATACCGGTGTCCTAGAATAGATGGTTTTGCTCTCAGCTTTTAAAAAACCGCCACGAACACCCTCAAGAACCGCCGCAGAAGGTTAAGAGTTACTATAACCGTAACTTTTTTGTGGCGGTTAAAAATCGCTGCAAATAATAAAACCGCCGCCAACATCCGCAAAACCGCCGTGAAACTATACATATTTTTCAGACTCAGCAACTATTTAGGGGCGGTTAATAACCGCCGCTAACATCCAATCGCCGCTCACAACCGCCGCTAAATACACCTCCAGGCGGTTATGCCAGCGGTTACCAAAACCGCCGTTGAATTCCCTCGCGGCGGAGAATACTGCAGCGGTTTAGGAACCGCCGGGCGTGTTATTCCACGGCGGTTAAAACCGCCGCAGAATGCTTTTTAAACCGCCGCCGCATGCCATTATTGTTGTAGTGTGCCCCTCTCCACGGAGGCACCTCTGGAACTTCTTCATATATGTCAGACAAATTGGAACCCGACCTATATATGGACCCAATGTTACGGACGTCTGTAGACACCGATCGATATGGGTCCTCGGCCTCAGCCTCTTCCGCCATCTCCGAGCCGACCTGGCTTACGGGCTCGACTCTCTAGGGCAAATGTTTCGTGGAAGGAATGGCAGCAGAATCACTGGACTCTGTCATGTGGACCGACTTGACAGAGGTCGACATCCAGTTCTCGATCAATTCAGGCTGACCTTATGCAGACTTCCTCAGCGGACCCTTCCCGGAGGATTGTAATGCGGCCTCTCGATGTCCCGCGTCTTCGCCAGCTTTGCCTGCAGGGGGGAAGCCGGGGTTAGAAACATAGCCGAAGGACAAAGCAAGGGTTAAAGCCGACCCCAAACGAAAATTGACCATCTTCCTCCCCGAGGCAAGAGGGAACGAAATTTGGGTGCAGAAACCCAAACGAACAAGAAAGAGAAAATACGATAAAGTAATCAAGGGAAACAACAATCCTCGGAAAGGAGAACGGTAACCTCGGTTGAATGGTCTGGGAAGAAACTCGCCGCAGTCTCAACGTCGATTCGCCGGGGGAATTGACAACGTCGGAGGAATCACCCGTCAACGTTGGGACTTCGTTCGCAAACTAGAGAGAAAACAGGGGTCAAGGATCTCAAAAGTACCAGCACCTGGAACCTATGGCTTATTTATAGGAGCCTTTGGGCTCGGGAGGCGAATCGACGCGCCCCTTCCCAAGGCAATAAAAGTCAGGGAACTGAAAACCAAGCAATCATTATGACAAGACGCCTCGTTTCAATCAAACGTCGCATCAATCATCTAGCCTGACACGTGTCATATCCAGAAATCTGACATTGGCACGACACAATCGCGGACCTGACAGGCGACTTCAAGTTAAGCTCGACCCAGGCGAAGCTTTTCTGTCAAAAAGGTTGGAGGCACGACGCACAATTCAAACTGAGGCTGCACTCCCGTACAAAGCGTGGCCCAATCTGTAACACCCCGATAGTTTCTAACTTGTAGAAACTACCGAAATGCACTACTGGCATACATCAGAGTGACTTTCCTTTTAAAATATTGAACACATTCTACACTTCGATGAAACCCATCAAACGCACTTACATATCTGAACATAATATAATTAAAGTCGGTCCTCACATAACTCAAACTAGTGTTCAATACTCAAAACCGAAAGTCTGCGGAAGCGATTTACAACTTCATGACATAAGTCGTACAATCGTATATCTAAGGTACTGAATACAAATATAAAAAGATACAAAGGAAACTGAAATACAAAGATACATAACATGACAAAAGGAATGTCGTCAGCAACTCTTCAAGCGTCTCCATAGCCGTGCCTCACGGTCTTCAAATTTCCCTGCTTAACTGAAAAACAACAACAATGGATTGGGTGAGACAACTTGTCTCAGTGAGTTCTATCGAGACCCCTTACTAACTCTCTCGGTTCAATTATGCTTGATTTCATGAATCGTAGCCCTTAAGTCGACTACGGGGAACATACAACGTGTACTCGTGGCCCTTCTAAGCTACACACAAGGCACACACAATAACAATGATTCTTAGCATATCACCGGGTCTTATTTTAAAGATTCCGGCAAACCCGTCCCCGGCCATTTCTACTACCTTAGGGAGAACAATGTAATGGGCCTAGGGGATAAGGCTCATGACTTCCTCTCCCACTAGTACGCTAATCCATGAACAGGGTCGTCACCCCAGCAATGGTGTATATAATATATACCATGAACAATGAGCAGTGAACAAGGAACGATGAACTTATTCAAACCATGAGCTTATGCTTAACAGTGAACTTGTACTTAACTTAGTCTTGTACGAACATGATCTTATTATTAGGTGATCTCACACGGCTTACTAGGGTTTACTCTTCTAACTTATCCTGATAATAATCCAGCCAGTCCAGCACAATACATCAATCACACAAAGCAATATCCATGGCATAAGCTTATCTCAATCACAATCATAGCATGACAATCAAATCCATAACACAAGTAGTTTCCATGGATAACGGTTATATTATCATCGTATAACATTGGGAAGGGATTAGGATAGGTTTGGAATCAATTAGGAAGCGTTTGGACACCTTTTAAACTCTGGGTCAGACAGATACGCACGACCCATGCTTGATGGCGCACGATCCGTGCGCGAAATGGAAATTTTCCAGAAAGCATCAGAAGGATCCGCACGATCCGTGTGCCAGGGCACACGATCCGTGCCTGATGCACAGTCATGTAAATTGACCATTTCATGCTGTTTTTGACTCAGTTTCGTGTCCAAATCTTTTCCCGATCGATACCTAACTTATCAACCTTTAGTAACAGAATATCATTCAGCCAAACACTCCATATATCACTCATCATAACAACCATAAATATCAACCCCATCTCAATCAAACAACAACATAACTCGGTATTTAAAACGGGTTTTCGCAAAGCGGCTTGTCGCCAATTATTTTTGTTTCGAAACGCGAGACTCAACCAGAACACATGATAATTTCCCTAGTGAGTATAGAACTCACCTATAGCGATGAGAATCGCTCACAACACCGAGACTTTGACTGAAATTCCACGGACCCAGGACACACAATCTTGCTCACAACACGAACTCAACGGCTGAACCGTTCGAATCAGCAACTCAGACTCAAACCCAGCAACCTACGTAAGATCCCAGCCACTAAAATTGTTCCCCAACCCACATGCAACTCTTCTAACCACTTCCAAAGCACTAAGGAAACCCAACAAAGTCATGAAACCTCTATTGCTTCATCAATGGAGGTGTAGGTCGATTTGGTGATTTGGTGGAGGAAGGGGAAGATGATGATGAATCTGATATTAATAAGAAGAGGGTGATATGAGGATTGTAATGGTGTAGGAATTCTGGACATGCATGGAGGATCACTCCCCTCCCCTTCTCTTCTCGCCACTCACTCCCTCTCTTCTCTCTCAATATCTGTTTTCAGTTTTCAAACAAAATGAAGGTTTCTCTATTTTGTTCCAGCTGAAGGGGTTTAAATATGGGCAAGGCAAAAGACAGGTTTACCCTTCACTTAACATTCTATTCCCTAAGGCTCCTTTCCACTCTAATTACTTTAACTTCACTTTAATTAATTATCAATCACACATAAAACTTATACTTAATAAATCAACAAGTCATTTTCAATTTAAATAATTTTGATCAATTAAATAAATCACTAGTAATTAGTATTATCCCAATATATTTTAAATAGCAAAAATAGGGGATGTTACACAATCCATCACACGATTCGGCCCAACAACAGTTAGCAAAGCGAAGCCGAGATCAATGACCAGGATCGACGCGGATCGATGCAACGACTCAGGCTCAACCTACAAGAGGCGTAACACCCATTTCTACCCGGCGATTTAATATTAAAAATCAGAGTTTTCAAAAATTTCAACAATTAAACGGATGCTACATTTTCCAACTAAAATCCACAAACGAGCATAACTAGGTCATTTATAGCATCAGATACATAGCACATAAAATAGGAGGAATCAATAAACAAAACAAGTCAACTTGCAACTACAACGCAGCGGATTCAAACGGGTTTTAACTCGAAAGCAGACAATAGAATAACAAAATAAAGTAGTAATAAATATGCGTCCATCCCCCCGAGTTCTACGTATCAGAGCGACGACACCGACTCGAACTAACGAAGGTACATGGCCTTCAGTCATGGTTACCTGCACGTTACCAACATAGGGGTAACATTCAAACAGAAGGGGTGAGATATCGAACCATATAATAAGAGGTATGAAAAACAATATATATGGAATCAGGACCTAACTACATTACTTCACATCAATCAGGTAATCTCAATCATTAAGAGTCAACAACATAGCCACTCAATTATGCAATACAGTATGTAATGCGAAATGCGACTCAATACTATGCACATGCATGCGGTACCGTTTGGAGCAGAACTCCCGACTAAAAACCTGCCAATAAATAGAGGCATCAACGACAAAATTTGCCAATCCAGGCCGACGTGTGAGACGAAGCTCCAGGGCCATCAGCCCTCGACAAAAATGCAAATGCCATGCGACGCGATGATAAATGCTCAACTATCAATAACAATGGTTACATAGCATCACGACAACAACGACAACGGGAAACGACAATTTGGCCATAGGCCTACGACATAGTATCCTTGCCAAATAAATAGAGGCAATCCAACGACAAAAGGAAACAACATTGGCCATAGGCCTACAACAGAATATATTGCCAATGAATGGGCAATTCGACTAGGGCAACATTACCAACAATTATCAATTAGCCACTTTTAACAACTTTAACAACCAACAAATGTCAATTGGCCAATTTTAACAACTTTTCCAGAAATTTAGGGCAGCCACACATTGGCGCCCATGAGACAGCAGGAAATGGCGCCCAGCAAGAAACAGGAACTGGCGCCCTACGCGCCCAGCACATCAGGAAATGGCGCCCGTGGCGCCCAGACACCAGGAAATGGCGCCCATGGCGCCCAGCAATAGAACAGGGCAGCCAACATGGCGCCCAATAACACAGACACGGCGCCCATGGCGCCCAGCAACAGAACAGGGCAGCCAACATGGCGGCCAGCAACACAGACACGGCGCCCATGGCACCTAGCAACAGAACAGGGCAGCCAACATGGCGCCCAGCAACAGAACAGGGCAGCCAACATGGCGCCCAGTAACACAGACACGGCGGTAAATAGTAAATCAGAGTTTAAAAATTTCTTTAACACATCCCAAAAAGGGGTTGTCACACATGCCTCGTAAAATAAAACATCAAATCGAATATATAGAAATAATTCACCATGCAGCGGAAAAACATAAAGAAAGGTTCGACATCAGTTAACCAAAACAACCGTGGTAATGTCTTAGCAACATAAAAATAATGAAGACTAATCAACTAGCGCCCCCTGAGTGTTACGTATCAGAAAGCAGACACCGACTCGACACTAGTGAAGGTACCTAGGCCTTCACTCGGAATCACCTGCACGTTACCCAACGTAGGAGTAACATTCAAACAGAAAAGAGTGAGATATCTTCAATATAATAGTGTGAATAATAAGGAATATATTAGAATTTAACAGCTATATCTACCACTCTGTTACACTCATCCAGTTACAACTACAACACCAAGGGTAAAACAGTCAATATCCACAGCAGGGGTAAAACAGTCAATATCAACATCAAGGGTAAAACAGTCAAATGTCATGAGATGCATGGATGCAGCCTCACCAATGGGCATAATGCATGTGGACCCATCATCACCAATAATTTGCCTTGAGGGCACATCACCAATAAGACCGAAGTCTTCTGCTCACCAATAAGACCGAAGTCTCCACCAAAAATGCATATGAGTTATGCGACACCATGAATGCACCATAGACAAACACCCAAGATAGTCAGAATAATGACACACCAAAAATCACCAAAGGGGTCAACGACCCATCACCAATAAGATATCTCCAAAATAAAATAGACATTTTCACCATGTCACATTTTTCACCAAGTGGCGGACTTTTCACCAGTCACACCGAAAATTCACCAAGACACCGAAGATTTTTCCAACACCGGAACAACTGACATTTTCCAAAACATTGAGGACAAAGACCATCTCCAAAATAACAATTTTCTAAAAACCCTTGAGACACCGAAACGCCTAAATGACACCAAAAACGACGCCTGAGACCAATGCCAGGAAAATAGTTCATACTGCCCAGAAATTAGAATATTCAGGTGGGCACCTGAATAAGCTTCACGAAGCTTTTTGAAACGTTCAAAACGGACACCCGAGTCAAAAGATACGATCAAAACAAAATTGGGAAAAACGCAACAAAAATCAGAATCTGGCGCCCACAGGGGATCCGGGCACCCAGCACACAGTAATACAGAGACAGAACTGGCACAACCAAGAACTGGCGCCCAGGAGCAGGGCGCCAAGGCTCCTCAGGCATCACACACAGGAATCACGTGGAGCCACATTGGATCATCTTATTAACTCAAGGCACGGCGCCCAGGCGAAGGGCGCCTTCATCAGACACAGAACCAAGGCACACACATGGCGCCCATGAGCAGGGATCCGTTTCCTGCACACCAAAAACTCAGCATAAGGGCGCCTAGGGCGCCACTTCCAGACAACTTGAAACACAGAATTGGATATATGGACAAGCTAGGCATACACAGAGGATTAAGGGGAACAAGTTTCAGCAACATTGGGGTTCTACATCATACAAGAGCATGGCGCCCATGCACCGGGCGCCCAATTCTGCACACCAAAAAAAACTGGCACAGTGACACAGTGGCTGGGCGCCTAGGCGCCCATGACTAAGACATCAAAAACAACAACAAGACATATGGCGCCCAAGGCGCCTAGGAACCCCGAAAATCCGAATTTTGCTAATCCAAACACCAAATAAAATCCACCAAACCCTCAATCATCAACATAATTTTTAATTATCATTATGGTCACCAATTCTCACCAAACAAACACCAATAAATCATATACTCAAACACATGGCATGCAATTCACCTTAGCAACAATTAAACACCAATCATGCGGTTTAACATAGGAAATTCCTAATCACATATCACAATTACCATGGAATGCATACATAATTTCGAGATCATCATACAATTATCATGAAATCTACCTAAATGGCAACATAGTGCCAATTCCCACATACACCCCATTATTCACCCAATCAGAGAGAAGAATCCCACTCTTACTTTGTAAATTGTAGAGTACTAGCACCTTGATCACGAATTGGCAAGATCAAAACAGCAACCAAGCCTCCTCCTCTCCTTGCAATTGCGCCGTACGCTCCTCCCTTCTCCTCTCTATATTTTTGTTCTAATTTTTCACTTAAGGCATATGACTAAACCCTAAGGCCTTAACCCCTCATGGGCTATCCATCTCATTAAATCCACTTCGTTAACTAGGCATCACCACCTTAATTAACATAAAACACCCCGTTAATTATATTAATAAAATTACTCTAAATAAATAATTTAAATATTTAATTAAATAAGTTAATTAAATATTTGGGGCGTTACAACTCTCCCCCACTTAGAATGTTTTCGTCCTCGAAAACTCACCTGGTTCAAATAGCTCGGGGTAGGACTCCCGCATCTTACTCTCCAACTCCCAAGTCATGCTTTCGCCAACGGCTCCCAACCAAACCACTTTCACTAAATTGATCTCTTTACCTCTTAACACCTTCACCTCACGATCTTCAATTTTAATTGGCATTGTCTCCACGGTGAGGTTCTCCCTCACCTCCACATCATCCATTTGGACCACATGAGACGGGTCAGGAACATACTTCCGTAACTGGGACACATGAAATACATCATGCAAGTTCAAAAGATTAGGTGGTAGAGCCACCCGATAAGAAACTTTCCCAACCCTCTCCAAAATTTGATACGGACCAATAAAGCGAGGAGTTAACTTCTTAGACTTCAAGGCACGACCAACACCGGTCGCCGGAGTGACTCCCGGGAACACATGATCACCGACTTGAAACTCCAAATCCTTCCTTCTCTTATCATGATAACTCTTTTGTCTACTCTGCGAGGCTTTCATTCTCTCACGGATCCTCTTCACTTTCTCTGTAGTCTCACGAACAATCTCAGGACCAAGTACCACGCTCTCTCCCGATTCATACCAACACAGAGGAGTTCTACACCTTCTACCAGACAATTCCTCAAAAGGCGCCATCCCAATACTAAAATGAAAACTGTTATTGTAAGTAAACTCTATCAATGGGAGATGAGAATCCCACGACCTTCCTTGCTCAAGAACACAAGCCCTCAACAAATCTTCTAGCGACTGAATAGTCCTCTCCGTCTGACCATCTGTCTGCGGATGATACGCTGAGCTCAACCTCAACTTAGAACCCAAAGTTTCTTGCAAACTCTTCCAAAACTCAGAAGTAAATCTAGGATCCCTATCAGACACAATACTCAAAGGAACACCATGCAACTTCACAATCGTCTTAACATAAATTTCTGCCAACTTCGGAACCGGATAAGTAATACTAATTGGCCAAAAGTGAGCAGACTTCGACACTCTATCAACAATCACCCAAATAGCATCAAATCCTCTTACGGTATTAGGCAAATTAGTCACAAAATCCATGGAAATGCTATCCCACTTCCATTCCGGAATCTCTAACGGTTGCATCAACCTCGCAGGCTTCTGATGCTCCACTTTCGACTTCTGGCAAGTCAACACGCATACACAAATTGAGCTACATCACGCTTCATACCAGGCCACCAAAACAGCTTCTTCAAATCTTGATACATTTTTGTGGCTCCCGGATGAATACTCAACTTACTCCTATGCCCTTCTTCAAGAATTGCCTTCTTAATCTCCTCATCACTCGGAATACAAATCCTTCCACGGTATCTCAACACATCTTGCGCATCAATCTCATAGTCTTTATTTTCGGAACGATCAATCCCAACCGCCAATTCAACCAGCTTGATATCTCGCTTCTGAGCCTCTCGAATGACATCTAAAAATTCATTATGAATCTTCAACATTCCTAGTCTAACACTCTGAGGTGTTACTTCGCAGACCAAACTCATGTCTCTGAACTACTCAACCAATTCAAGTTCCTTCACCATCATTGCTGACACATGCAATGACTACCGACTCAAAGCATCGGCTACAACATTAGCCTTTCCCGGATGATAATTCAAACTGAAGTCATAATCTTTCAACAATTCTAACCATCTCCTTTACCTCATATTCAATTCTTTCTGATCAAACAAATACTGCAAACCTTTGTGATCACTGAACACTTCAAATTTAGAACCATACAGATAATGCCTCCAAATCTTCAAAGCAAATACAACTGCCGCAAGCTCCAAATCATGAGTAGGGTAGTTCTTCTCATGAATCCTCAACTGCCTCGACGCATAAGCAACTACCTTACCATCTTGCATAAGAACACCTCCTAACCCCATCTTAGAAGCATCACAATACACTACAAAAGGTTCCCCTGGCTGAGGCAACGTCAGAATAGGAGACGTTGTCAACCTCTTCTTCAATTCACTGAAACTTTCTTCACAACGAGAATCCCAAACAAACGCCCTTCCCTTACAAGTCAACTGAGTTAGCGGAAGTGCCAACTTAGAAAACCCTTCGATAAATCTTCTATAATAACCGGCTAGCCCCAGAAAACTTCTAATCTCCGTAACCGACTTAGGAGTCTCCCACTGCAATACGGCATCAATCTTGGATGGATCCACTGCAATACCATCACCAGAAATAATATGACCAAGAAAGCTTACTTTCTTCAACCAGAATTCACACTTAGATAGCTTAGCATACAACTTCCTATCCCTCAAGATTTCTAGCACTGACTTCAAATGCTCAACATGCTCCTCCTCAGACTTAGAATAAACCAAAATATCATCGATGAAGACCACTACGAAACGATCTAGATACTCATGAAAAATGCGATTCATATATTCCATGAATACCCCCGGAGCATTCGTAACACCGAATGGCATCACCGAATACTCGTAGTGACCATACCGAGTCCTAAACGCCGTCTTAGGAATATCTCCATCCTTCACCTTAATTTGATGGTAACCCGAACTCAAATCAATTTTACTAAACACGCGGGCACCCACCAATTGATCCATCAAATCATCAATCCTTGGAAGCGGATACTTATTCTTTATTGTCACCTTGTTCAATTGTCGATAGTCAACGCAAAGTCTCATACTCCCATCTTTCTTCTTTACCATCCCCACGGCGACACACTTGGTCTTATGAACTTCTTTTCGAGCAAGTCCTCAAGCTGCTTCTTCAACTTAGACAACTCAGACGCCGACATTCTATACGGTGCCATAGACACAGGTCTAGTACCAGGTACTAGATCAATAGTAAACTCTACTTCTCTCTCAGGTGGCACATCAGGAATTTCATCAGGAAACACTTCAAAAAATTCACACACTACCGACAACTCGTCAATCTTAGCTTGGCTCTCCATAGACAACGACACCATCAAAGCAAACAGCTTAACTTCCCCTCTCATTACCTTACGCAATTGGCCAGCAGGCAGCAAAACTGATTCCTCTTCGACTGGAGAAGAGAAACTCATAGACTTATCAAAACAATTGATATGAACATGGTTATTCACCAACCAGTCCATACCCAAGATAACATCTAACCCGTCTAACGGCAAGAAAATCAAATCAACCATAAAGTCCCTACCGAAAACTGATAAAGGACATTTAGCACACACGAGAGAAGTAGTCACCGAACCCTTAGCCGGAGTATCAATGACCATCTCTCTCATCATAACAGACAACACTAGATTCAGTTTATCAGCACACACAGCAGCAATAAAGGAATGCGTAGCACCAGTATCAACAATAGCAAGCAACGGAGTACCATTAATGAAACACGTACCTCTGATCTCATTAGCCGTCTCAGTCCCCGCAAGAGCAAACACCTTCCCACTCACCTTCTCCTTCTTTGGCTTGGAACACTTGGTACTAATATGTCCCACCTCCCCGCAGTTGTAGCAAACAACATCATTCTTTTCACAATTAGCATCTATGTGACCTTCTTTGCCACATTTGAAACACTTGTTAACCGGGTAATCAAAACTCTTATTACCTGGTTTACTACACTTGTAGCACACAATGTTCGCAGGGGCATCTCCCCCACTTGGCTTCTTGCCTGAACCAGCTGTCCACTTGCCCTTACCACCAGAAACATCATAGGGCTTCCCACAATACTGAGAACTCCTCTTCTCTTTCACAATCTTATAGGCAGCATTGCTATCCTCTTCAAAAATCCTACAGCTATCAACCAAATCAGCAAACACCCGAATCTTTTGGTAACCAATTGCCTTCTTGATGTCAGGCCTCAGACCATTTTCAAACTTGATACATTTAGAGAATTCAGCATTAGCATCATTGTAGTGAGGGTAGAACTTAACCAGTTCCACAAATTTCGCCGCATACTCGGCCACAGACTTGTTCCCCTGCTTCAATTCCAGAAACTCAATTTCCTTCTTTCCTCTCACATCTTCTGGGTAATACTTCCTCGTAAACTCTCTCTTGAAAACATCCCATGTGATCTCTTCGCCCGCAGCTTCCAACCTCAGTAGAGCCTCAAGCCACCAATCATCGGCTTCTTCAGCTAACATGTGAGTACCATACCTCACCTTCTGAGCAGGCGTGCAATCCATAACTCGGAAAATTCTTTCAATCTCCTTTAACCATGCCATAGCTCCATCAGGATCATACCGACCCTTGAAAGTGGGTGGATTCTCCCTTTGGAAAGTGGCCAAATTACGAGCACCAGCATCAGCAGCACCCTGCTGATTTCCCAAAGCCTGAGCCATAGCTTGCAGAGCAGCAGCAAGAGCAGCGTCATTTCTTCCGGCCATCTCAACTAATCACTGAAACAAGATTCAAGTCAGAACGAGTAACAAGACTCGAGGATTATAAAACTAAAGACTCAACAACTTGGTCGGACAGACCGAACTGCTTTGATACCACTATGTAACACCCCCTTTCTACCCGGTAAATATAACGGTAAATAGTAAATCAGAGTTTAAAAATTTCTTTAACACATTGTTATACCCCAATTTTGTCCGAGCTCTTGTTAATAGTGTTTTAATTTACTAGGTCGCTGATAATGCCGCAAGTATACGGTTATATCGCGTAATAATAATATCGATCCACAGGGAGTTATATGTGACCACCAATCTAATTCTTAGTGATGATTAGCTGAAAAGGAATGATTAAGTAGGAAAATGTTTGATTTTTAATTTAGAATATAAAAAGCGTCTTGGGATCTTGGTTAGATCACAATGAAGGTATAAAAATAACCCCTTAACTATTCCCTATCTTATAATTTAGTTTGTTTTAAGGACAAGGTATTCTTGCGGTTTAATTCAAGTTTCCTTTCGGACAACAAGAACGTGTATCGAAACGATGATCAAGCCTATTCTCATGGTTGATCATCGCCGAAACCCATTAAGCACAACCTTATTGTCCCAAAGTCACCTCGGCTATTCTCATGCTTTGGTTACTTTGTCTAATTCCATTTGTTCTAATGTCAAGCTTCACCTTTCGGTACTTCGCTTGACATTTGGGTTATACAAATTTGTACAATGGAATTAGATTAAAAGTCAAAAGCAATCATAAGATAGGGCCTAACTTTGGGATTATTTAGGGACCATCATTGGATTGTTTCCCATAATCCCAAGACTAAGAGAAGTCTACTCACAATTGCTCATTGTAGACAAGGGAGTAGAAGAGAAGGACATAATGTAAATAGCGAGAAATAAAATAAAGCGTGTAAAAGACTGAATTGTAAAAAGGGCAGAATAACCATAACCTTAATAGAAACTTGCAAGAACTTTAACATAAACTTGGAGTGAAAATTACAAAGATCCCAGATGAATGTGAAGCTACATTGGGGTCCTTTTTATAGGCCAAGATCATAGACAAAGCACTAAATATCAATTACAATCCATAAAGACAGAATGGGAAGAGTTGTAACATTTTTGGCCATCAGAAGGGACGCACGGATCGCGCCTCCCAGGCGCACGGGTCGTGCCAGGGCGCACGGATCGCGCCTCCCAGGCACACGGATCGCGCTCAGGGTTTTTTCAGCTTCCTTCCATTTTGCGAACCAGGCGCACGGATCGCGCCACCCAGACACACGGATCGTGCCAGGGCGCACGGATCGCGCCTCCCAGGCTCGCGGATCGCGCTCAGGGTTTTTTCAGCTTCCTTTCATTTTTTCAACTTCCCTCCAAAATCTGATTTTTGCACCTTCTATTTCTTATTCTTCTCCCCATCCTTTTGCCTTTTTATCCTTTGCTCTTTAAGCGCTAAAATTCCTCAATTGCTCCAATAATAACCTGAGAATAGAAACCAACAATTTGTAGTAAAATAGCTCTAAACTAGAATCAAAACATCAAATAAACTACTTAAAATAAGTACTAAAAACATACTAAAACATGACTTATCAAACTCCCCCATGCTTGAATCTTTGCTTGTCCTCAAGCAAAACCATAGAACTCATTGGGCCAACTTTTGGAAAAAACTCTGAATCCTTACAAAACTCCAAGCCGACTGGGGTAAACTTTTGCTACTTTTTGACTTGAGACATACAACTCTGGGCTTTTGTGATTTGTGAGATAAGTTTTAGGTACTAGCACAATAGGAGGGATGTCAATGTCAGCATAGAACTAGTTCCCTAGCATTCTTAAGCTTGGGTCCTCTATTCACTAGATCGGGTCTCAAAGGAGGGTCCTTATACGTTGGGCATTCAAGCAATATTTCTTTTTCCTTTTCTTTGATTTTTCTTTGATTTGGGCCAACCACTTTTTAAATGACAAATTTTTTTTCTTTTTGGACTAAAGTGGTCAGCCCTTTTGCTTGATTTTTCTTTTCTTTATTTTTGCTTGATACCCCAACTCGGACGTTTTTCTCCAGTAACCACGCATCCGGTGAATGTCACCAAGGGAACTAAGTTTCTAGTTTCTTTTCTAAACCCCCTAAAGATACCAATAGCCAGAAACAAATCTCAAGTGTGTGCGTGAAACCCAAAGAGCATATGAATATTTTGAATTTCAAAAATTTAATCCAAAAGAGGCCCTGATCAGATATAACATGCTTCAAAAACTCACAAGGACTTTCAGCAAGGGGAGATGAACTTTATTTATTGAAATAAACTAGAAATTAAAAACAAGAAAACAGTAAAACAGGGCAAGATACCCCCCATGCTTGGACTAGACATTGTCCTCAATGTAAAACAGAGTAAAATAGATGAGAGGGGGTAAGAAAGCTCACATTGATTGGTACTTTGTAGATTTCTTCTTATTCCAAGACAAAGGTAAACCAGTGGGTTGCCTCCCACGTAGCGCTTCTTTAACATCACTAGCTTGACGGTTATGGTGATTATCCTGGATCCAACTTAGGGATGTCTGTCCCTTTAACTTTCCAGACTTTGAGGGGTTTTGACTTCTTCATTTTTACCCCTATATGTGACATTCTTCCTTTAACATCATCTACCCATGTGGGTTTTGTGAAGACACCTTTTCGACGAGCCCGTTTTTTCACTTTACTCTTGATCTTTTGTGGGGATTTGTTCAAATTGTCAGATTTTGATTTAAGAATCTCTTTCTCATACTTGGGTGCCATACCCTCAACATCACTTGCCTCTAACAAATCAATCCTGCAACAAGAGACCTCAAAGGAAGGTTGGTTCATAGATTTAAATAAATTAAATTCTACCTTTTCATCACCAACATTGAAGGCCAACTTACCATGCTGTCATACCCCAATTTTGTCCGACTTAGGTCAAAACCCTAATTTTCCACAAAAATGAATAAATTGAAGAGCGAAGAGCCTTATGCACTGCATTTCGGATCCTAGAAGGCATTCCAAGGTTCTTGAAATCATTTTTAGGGTTGAAACGCATTTTTCGGGCAAATTAGGGTTTTAGCGTCAAAAAGGGTATTTTGGTTAATTGTAACGGTTTTTTTCAAAAAGGCTCAAAAAATATGTATAATTAAAAATATGAAATCTGAAATCAAAATAAAAAAAATAATAACAAAATAATATTGGATGCTTATTGTATTTTTAGAATTAGGGCTAATTCCTTTTAGGTGCTTTTTGCTTTTATCCATTTTTGGCCAAAGTAAGCACCAATTTTACAAGCAAACAACCTCCCTCACTCCACCTTCACTTCAGCCCCCATCAAGTGCACATCACAAAAAAGCCTTTCATCATGACAAGCACACCTTTGAATCCATTAACATTCAATACACAACATATTTTTACCTTCTTTCTCTCTACACCACTAAATACACACTAATTTCTTTATTTCCCTCTCACAACCTTAAACCCATTAGATCTTTGGCCTCCCAAGGATTTGAATAAGGACAACTCACTCCTCTCCTCCCCAAAAGACCAAGAAATTCGTAGCCCCACCTCCTCTTCCTCACTTCATCTTGTTTTCTTCCATCTCAAAGAAAACCTTCCCATTTTTTCTCCTACACCAAAAACCCTAACAAACCACTCACCTCATTGGGCATCCCTCTTGCAAATACTCTCCTCCCCTCTCTCTCAAAAGGAAAACCCTCTCCTCCATCTTCTCTCCACAATTTCTTCAACCATCAAATACCAAAGCTTGATAATCCTTCATCTATTCAATAACTCTCCTTCCAAGCTTCCATAATCATCCAAGTTTCATCAAAGTCCACCCAAGGAAGAGGATTCGCGTGAGGATCTAGATTGTTGGAGGTGTTCTTCAAGTGTTTTTGCTCCTATTTTACATCTTTATTCCTTTTCTAGTTATTTCTTGAGGTAAGCCTATTATCTTTTGCATTTTTAATTATTAGCATGTAAATCTTTCTTCTACTCCTCTTTCCCTTCTCAAAAGGCTTAGAGGACTTGTTTCCAACATTATGACAAGGACATTGGGAGCCTTGGGTGTTGGCAATGAGTCCTTGGCCTTGAGGGGAACTTTCTTGTGTTTTTAACCATGTAGTTTGTATTTTCACACTCATTTTCTCACTTTTCCATAAATAGAGGGCTTTCACATATTATATGCATCTTCTTGTTCATATCATAACTTGCAAGTTTAATTTTTGCTTGATTTATGGGTGTAGGGGTTTCGGTTTTGAGCCTTAGAATTTAGGGTTTTTGTTGCTTTCTTTTCACTCCTTGATTTATGTAAATAAAATGCATGATGTGCTTGATTTGCATGATTTGTTCTATGTGTTGATTATGAGTTTTGGCATGAAAAATTTGGTGTTTATGCTCATATAGGGGTTCGGCCATAGAGCCCATTTTTATGCATATCTTAGTGCTCAAAATGTGTTGTTTGATCTTGTGTAGATAAGTGTAATTGTGTTAGTGTGTTTTTGACTTTTAACCACCTTTTTACATTTTTACTTTACCATTTCATTAAGTAATTACCATTTACTTTTTTACATTTTTACTTTACAATTTCATTAAGTAATTACCATTTACTTTTTTTACATTTTTACTTTACCCTTTCATTAAGTAAATACCATTTGCCTCATGCATTTTTACTTTACCATTTACTAACTTTTTACTAAAAGTTTTACTACTTGTCAATTTGTAAAAATACCCAAAACATTTTCACACTTTGCATTTCATCACTTGTGTGACACATTCTTATGTTTGCACATTAATACTTGCATACTTTCATATGCTTACATGTTCATGCATTCATATATGCTTATGCCTCTTGCATTCTCATACTCTCTTACATGTTCATGCATCCAATAATATCATGTCTTGCATTCATTATCATATGATCATGCATTCATTAACATTATATCTTGCATTCATTTTCACATGTTCATGCATTCATTAACACTATGTCTTGCACTCATTTTCATATGTTCATGCATTCATTAACATTATGTCTTGCATTCGATAATACTCATTCGTTCCTTGTATGCTCATGCATTCACATGCTTGCCTAATCATGCATCATTGCTCACATGTTCATTCACCTAACCTAGAATATGATTAATTGTATTTCTTTGTTCTTGATGCCATTTGAATGTCTTGACTTAATTGTGCACAAACCCTTTTACACAATCATGTGCCCTTATAAGACTACCAACATGTGTAGCATAGAGGTATATGTGCCCCTCTTGAGATTGCTCCCAACTTGTGTAGCAATTCCCCTTCACACACAAACACAATTGTTTTGAGAACTTTGTCTCGCATCTTTGACAATTAAATCTCTTGATTATATCGGCATGCTTAATCTTAGTTGATGGTCAACATGTTCATGATTGCTTGATTAGTTGAATATGTTTGAACTTCATTCATGCATTTTGGATTTGGTTTTGGACAAAGAATTCGATTGAAAATGATTTATTTATTTTCTAAAAACTCTTTTCCAAACCAATTAATTTTCAAAGCATTTTCAATAAACAAAAATAAGCAAGTAGTGGAGGTCACCCATAACCTTTGTTAGTTTGATCTCTATGAACGGTCTTCAATTTCGCCTGAGTACTTAGCGATGATTACCCATAACCTTAGTTAGTTTAATCATTCGCTAATGCTCGTCCTACTTCAAAAACCTTTTCAAAACCAAAGAATTAGAACTACGTCGCTTTGATTCCCATTTGGGATACGTAGGAGCGAGCCACGTCCTCGTCAAGCACAACAAACCAAAATTAATTCGATTGCGAAAGCCCTTTTTGATCATCTAAAATAAAAACCGATTATCATTAATGATCACTCGCGCCGTTGCCGTTTGGTTGTTAATGATAATTTCATTTTCAAAAGAGTTAGTAGCGCGGCCACTCTAAACCGTTGTTGTTTGGTCGTCGCGAACACTCGAATCAAAAGCAAAACCGATTATCGTTAATGATCACTCGTGCCGTTGTCGTTTGGTTGTTAATGATAATTTCATTTTCGAAAGAGTTAGTAGCGCGGCCACTCTAAACCGTTGTTGTTTGGTCATCGCGAATCCTCACTCCTACTGCGAAAACTCATCTAAACAGACTAAAAAACAAAAACCTTTTTAGGACAACCAAGAACTACGTAGCTTTGAATTCTCCATCGCACCAGGAGATACGTAGGAGCGAGAGGCCAACTCTCGTCAAGCGCCAAAAATAAAAATTTTCATTAAGTCTTCTCACTCCCTTTTCAATAAAGAGGCAAAATAAAAGCATTTTCAAATCAACACTTCAAACCACGCATTTAATTAAAGGTTCCCTTTCGGTAGAAAGGAGGTACGGGGTGCTAATACCTTCCCCATGCCTAACCGACCCCCGAACCCATATCTCTAGTTTTCGAAAGACCATCCGCCTTGTCTAAAAGACCTTTTTTCAATGTTTTGGTCTTAAAATTAAAATATTGGTGGCGGCTCCATACCTATTCCACGTTGTACAACGAGAAGTCCGAACCGGATTTTTTGGGGTGCAACACATGCTTGACATCAATTAGCGCTCCTGCAGTGGCAAGGAAGGGTCTCCCCAACAGAATTGGAACTTGGGAATCCTCCTCTATCTCCATCACAACAAATTCAGCTGGTATAAAAATTTCTCCTATTTTAATAGGAATATCCTCAAGAATTCCAACTGGATGTTTAATGGAGCGGTCAGCCAATTGTAAGGTCATTTTGGTGGGTTTTAACTCTCCTAGGCCCAGTCTTTTGAAAAGGGATAATGGCATTAAACTCACACTGGCTCCTAGATCACACATGGCTTTGTTTATGGGCTCTCTCCCTATCACACATGGTATAGAAAAGCTGCCTGGGTCCTTAAGCTTTGGTGGAAGTTTGTTTAGAATTATAGCACTACATTCTTCAGTCAGGGCTACTGTCTCATTGTCATCAATTTTTCTTTTCTTGGATAAAATTTCTTTTAAAAACTTTGCCTATGATGGCATCTGAGACAGGGCATCTGTGAATGGAATGTTAATGTGAAGTTTTTTCAGTAAATCAACAAACTTTTTGAACTGTACTTCTAGCTTAGACTTGGATAACCTTTGAGGGAATGGTATTTTGGGCTTGTAAGGTGGTGGTGGAACATAAGGTGGTTCTTTCTCTTTTTCAACCTCGGTTACCTCACTCTCATTTTGAATCTCTCTTTCTTTCTCATTCTCACTCACACTATCCTCATTAGTTCCCTTAGGCTCTTCTAATTGTCTACCACTCCTTAAAATGACAGCATTAATTTGGGCTTTGGGATTTGGGTCTGGCTGTCCAGGAAAGGTTCCGGAGGATCTAGAGGATGAAGCGACTTGTTGAGCCACTTGAGAAATTTGGTTTTCCAACATTTTGTTATGAGTAGAGATAGAGTCCACTTTTGTTGTTAACTTGACAAGATTATCATTCAAAAATGAGTTTTGGTTTTTGAACTCTTCATTTTGCTTAGTTTGAGTTAACACAAAAGTTTCCAATAAGGTTTCCAAGTTGGATTTTTGAGGTGGCCTTTGATTTTGAAAACCGGGGGGTGTTCCAACTGCTGGTTGAGTTGATGGAGGATTTTTATATGAAAAATTTGGATGATTCCTCCATCCGGGGTTATAAGTGTTTGAAAATGGATCCCCCTTTTGAGCGAAATTAGCTTGCTCAAAACCAGCAATAGATGCCCCTAGGGTTTCACAAGAAGAAGAAGATGTAGTAGGAGAGACAGCATTCACGCTCATTTTATCAAACTTAGCAAACAAAGCATCTACTCTAGAAGCTATATGATCAAGGGTAGAAACTTCGTACTTACCTGGTTCTTTCTTTTGTGCAGATGGAGCCGTGACGGCCCTCTCGCTTGTCCACTGGTAGTGATTCTGCGCCATGTCTTCAATCAAGGCGTAAGCTTCCTCAATATTCTTGTTCATAAGGGAACTACCTGCAGCTGCATCAACAGTCATTTTTGTGGTGTACAACAGACCATTATAAAATGTATGGATGATCAACCATCTCTCTAGTCCATGATGGGGGCAAAGCCTTAGCATTTCCTTGAAACGCTCCCATGCATCATAAAAAGACTCCCCATCATTTTGAGTGAATCTTGTAATTTGATTCCTCAATTGAGCAGTTTTGCTTGGGGGAAAGAATCTGGCAAGGAATGCTTGCCTTAGTTGATCCCAAGCTGTGACACACTCATTAGGTAATGAGTGAAACCAGGCCCTGGCTTTATCCCTTAACGAGAAAGGAAAAAGTTTCAGCCTTATGGCTTCCGGAGTCACTCCATTTAATTTTAGAGTGCCACAGTATTCGAGAAAAATAGACAGATGAAGATTTGGGTCATCAGTAGGAGAACCGGAAAATTGGTTCTACTGGACCATAGAAAGAAGTGATGGTTTAATCTCAAAATTGTTTGCATCAACATTTGGATGCACAATAACAGCATGTGGCTCTGCCGTAGAAGGCGTAGCATACTCTTTGAGAGCACGATTTGCGTTAGCAGCCATTTCTTAGTTATTGCGCAATTCTCTTCTTCTTCTATGTAAGAACCTTTCAATTTCAGGAATTGGTTCAACGATTTGTCCAAGACTTCGAACTCTTCGCATTCAAAGAAAAGGAGAATAAGAAAATAAAATAAAAGGAAAAAAAATTTCAGTCTAACCGGTACCAAAAATTTTGATCAATATCACTAACTCTCCGGCAACGGCGCCAAAAACTTGATAATGCCGCAAGTATACGGTTATATCGCGTAATAATAATATCGATCCACAGGGAGTTATATGTGACTACCAATCTAATTCTTAGTGATGATTAGCTGAAGGAAGGTATAAAAATAACCCCTTAAGTATTCCCTATCTTATAATTTAGTTTGTTTTAAGGACAAGGTATTCTTGCGGTTTAATTCAAGTTTCCTTTCGGACAACAAGAACGTGTCTCGAAACGATGATCAAGCCTATTCTCATGGTTGATCATTGTACCGCCCCAAAATAATTTAATTATTTATTTAATTAAGTTATTTAAGGCTTACAATATTTATTTAATTTAATTAAATAATTCAAGTTTAATTATTTTATTTTATTTTATTAGGAGGTGGTGTCACTATTTAGGTGGTGCGAGCAAGGGCCCGTGATCCACAATTAGGCCCGTGGCCCATTGCTTAGTCAAGTAATTCGACTCTCAAGGGGTCTTAGAAGCTAGTTTTCATTTTGACTCAAGTGGGAAAAAAGAAAGAAAGTAACGTAAAGAGAGGAGAAGTGAGAAGAGAAGTCGCAACTTGCAAGAGGAAAGGGGGAGGAGCTTCGCGAATCACTCAAGGAGGGGGAAGAGCTTGTTGGTGTCTTGCAATTCTTTGGAGCCTTGCTTAGCAAATTCGACTTCCATAAGGTTAGGGGGTCCTCTTTTTGTTCTTAATAGATATGCGAATTGGATGCTTAGGGTTAGGGTTCTAGGAATAATTCCCATGAATGAATTGTGATGTTGATAAGTAAATTATAATGAAGTAATGCGTGATTGTTGAATTATAATGTTGAAAATTGTATGATTGTTGCTTGAGTTGTGGCAATTGCGAATTGGATACCCTATGTTTGATCATATGTCTCATTGGTGCTTGCTTGGTGAATTTGAGAATCATGGTGACACTTTAGTAATATATATGTAATTGGGCATTTTGATGAATTTAATTTGGTGAATGAAAGTGAGAAAAATTCTGTTTAGAAGCCCCTAGGCGCCTTGGGCGCCATAAGCATGTTGCTGAAATATTCAGTGTTGCGCCTAGTCATGGGCGCCAGGCGCCCAGCAGTGTGCTGCGCCAGTTTTCCAAATTCTGTTGCCTGTGTTGCCATTCTGTGTTGCTGTGTCAGTTGCCTGTGTTGCTGTGTCTGTTGCCTGTGTTGCTGTGTCTGTTGCCTGAGTTGCTGTGTCTGTTGCCTGTGTTGCCATTCTGGGTCACTGTGCTGCCAGTTTTGGCGCTTGTTGCTTGAGTCATGGGCGCCAAGGGCCCCAAAGTCCTGGTGATAGTTTTGTAACAATTGTTTTCAGGTTTTCATATTCAGTTAAAATGGCTCATGAAAAATGATTTTGGGCAACAAAGGAGTTGAGTTGCGTGTTTTCACTAGGTGCCTAGTGCATGGGCGCCAAAAATGATGTTCAGTTTTTGATGAAAATATTATTGGGTTTTCATGTTCTGAGCATTTGGCTCGTGTAAAATTAATTTCGAAGAAAAATAAATTTTGTAGCATGTTGGTCTTAGGCGCCTAGTGCTTGGGCGCCATGTTGCTGTTGTTCCCTGGGCGCGCCTATGCGCTTGTTGCCTTCCTGGGCGCCCAGCGCCTATGCGCGTGTTGCCTCCTGGGCGCCTAGCGCCTATGTGCGCGTGTTGTTCCTGGGCGCCAACCGCCCATGCGCCTGTGCGCGTGTTGTTCCTGGGCGCCAAGCGCCCATGCGCCTGTGCGCGTGTTGTTCCTGGGCGCCAAGCGCCCATGCGTGTTGCCTCTCCTGGGCGCCAAGAGCCCATGCGCCAAGCGCTGTGTTGCCCCTGGGCGCCCAGCGCCCATGCGCCAGTTTCCAGGATGTCTAACATTTTTCCTAAATTGTTTTTAATGTAACTTTTGACTCGGTTATCCAAATTCAACGGTTCAAAATGCGTTTTGAAGCTAATTTCAGTGCCTATCCAATAGTCTCAATTTTATGCAAAAATAAATTATTTTACTGGTGTTTCTGGGCTGGTGATGTTCAAGTGCCCAAATGACTGTTTTCCTCCATTTTCCCTATGTCGTGTCAATGTCCTAAGCTGGTCTATTTAAATTGATGTTGGTGTGAGTGGTGAGCTGAATTGGTGAGTGTGATAGGGTGAGATTGGTGAGCAGAGGCTACGGCCTAATTTTAATTTGGTGAGCCAATTAATATACAATGGTGAGATTATGAATTTTAAATGATAAATTAATTGGACTTGGTGTGTCGTGATGCATTCCCATAGCATCTCATGGACATATGCATTATTGGTGAGCAGAGGCTACGGCCTAATTTTAATTTGGTGAGCAGAGGCTACGGCCTATTTGTATTTGGTGACGGATCCGACATGCATGTACCCGTGGAGTTTGGGTTGCATTACATGCATAATCATATATTGTGTAGTGCTGTTTGGAATATAGAATGTTCATGTGATTGACCCATTGTTGTGAGTTGGTGTGCTTGGTTTCCTTTTTCCTACGCATTGCTTAATTTCCATGTTATTAATTATGAAAAGAGACTCACCCTACTGCCTTTATGTTGCTTCTTATGTCGGCAACGTGCAGGTAATGATGAGTGAAGGTTTCCTGTATGCCTTCGTCTGGTAGGAAGTGTCACGCTCTGATACGTAGCACCAGGGGGGGGGGTGTCCTATGTTTATGCTTTATTTTCTTAAAACTGCTAGACTTTGTTGGTGATGTATTGGTTTTAATTTTTGAACTCTTTATTATTCCGCTGCTGGTGGTGATTGGTTTTAGTGATGCGAACTGAACCTTCCTTACGGTGTTATGTATCTTGATATTTATGGAGTAAATGTAGCACTCGCTTGAATTGTTTTCAAAAAAAAAAAAAGACTCTGATTTTATTTAAAAGCTAAGTTATTAGAAAAGGGGTGTTACATTAGTGGTATCAGAGCAGTTCGGTCTGTCCGGCCGGTAGTCGAGTCGTCGTGTTGAGTAACATTGAGTTTGTTACTCGTTTCTGAATTTTGTTTCCTGTTGCAGTGTTAGAATGGCCAGACGGGACGATGCTGCACTTGTTGCTGCCTTGCAGGCTATAGCCGGGGCGATGGGTAATATACCCGGTGCTGTTAATGATGGGACGCGCAATTTGGCTACGTTCCAGAGAGAGAACCCACCTGTCTTTAAGGGCAAGTATAATCCAGATGGTGCTCTGGCATGGCTGAAAGAGATTGAAAGGATATTTCGGGTCATGGATTGTGATGATGCGCAGAAGGTCAGGTATGGTACCCATACGCTGGCAGAGGAAGCTGATGATTGGTGGATGGAGGTGAGGCAGAGATTAGAAACTACTAATGAAGAGATAACTTGGGCTGTTTTCCGTAGAGAGTTCTTGCGGAAGTATTTTCCTGAAGATGTGAGAGGTAAGAAAGAAATAGAATTCCTTGAGCTGAAGCAAGGAAGCATGTCAGTGACAGAGTATGCTGCCAAGTTCACTAAATTGGCTAAGTTTTACCCCCATTATGCTGATGCTGATTCTGAGTTCTCAAAGTGTATTAAGTTTGAGAATGGACTGAGGGCTGATATCAAGAAAGCTGTAGGGTACCAGAAGATTCGGGTATTCGCTGATTTGATCGACAGTTGCAGGATATATGAGGATGATAGTAATGCTCATTCTAAGGTCATGAGAGATTTGAGGGGTAAATTTCAGAATCGGGGTAAGCCATATGAGGTTCCAGCTGGTAAGGGTAAGCAGAGGTATACTGATAATAAGAAAACAAGTGGGGGAGATGCCCCTGCGAAGGTTGTGTGCTACAGGTGTGGCAAGCCGGGTCACAAGAGTTTAGACTGCTCAGATAATAAATGTTTCAAGTGCGGTAAAGAGGGTCATGTGGTTGCGAAATGTGAGAAAAGGGATGTGGTGTGCTACAATTGCGGGGAATCAGGTCATATTAGTACTAAGTGTACTAAGCCGAAGAAAGAGAAGTCCCATGGAAAAGTGTTTGCTCTCGCAGGATCAGAGGATACTAATGAGATTAGAGGTACATGTTTTATTAATGGTATTCCTTTGATTGCTATTATTGATACTGGTTCTACGCATTCATTTATTGCTGCTTTGTGTGCTGAGAAATTGGACCTTGTTTTATCTTCTATGATGAGGGAGATGGTTATTGACACTCCAGCTAAGGGTTCAGTAACTACCTCTCTTGTGTGTGCTAAGTGCCCTCTGTCAATCTTCGGCAGAGACTTTCTTGTTGATCTAATTTGTTTGCCGTTGGGAGGGTTGGATGTCATTCTTGGTATGGACTGGTTAGTATTTAACCATGTGCATATTAATTGTTTCCGGAGATCTGTGAGTTTCTTTCCTCCCGAAGAGGAAGAGTCAGTGTTGTTGCCTGCTGGTCATTTGCATAAGGTAATGAGGGAAGGAGTTCATCTGTTTGCCTTGATGGCGTCATTGTCTGCTGAGAATCACGCGATCATTGACAGGGTTCAAGTAGTGTGTGAGTTTCCTGAAGTGTTTCCGGATGAAATTCCAAGTGTCCCGCCAGAGAGGGAGGTTGAGTTTGCCATTGATCTTATCCCCGGTACTAGGCCTGTGTCTATGGCACCGTACCGAATGTCAGCCTCAGAGTTGTCTGAATTGAAAAATCAATTAGAAGATCTGCTTGAGAAGAAATTTGTAAGACCAAGTGTGTCACCGTGGGGTGCTCTGGTATTGTTAGTGAAAAAGAAGGACGGGAGTATGAGACTTTGTGTCGATTATAGGCAATTGAACAAAGTGACAATAAAGAACCGGTATCCGCTTCCCAGAATTGATGATCTGATGGACCAGTTGGTAGGTGCTAAGGTGTTCAGTAAAATCGATTTGAGGTCGGGTTGTCACCAGATCAAGGTAAAGGATGAAGACATTCAGAAAACCGCTTTCAGAACGAGATATGGGCACTATGAGTATTCTGTTATGCCGTTTGGTGTTACCAATGCGCCGGGTGTGTTTATGGAGTACATGAATCGTACTTTTCATAGTTACTTGGATCGGTTTGTAGTTGTGTTTATTGACGACATTCTGGTGTATTCTAAGACAGAAGAGGAGCACGCAGAACATTTGAGGTTAGTGCTGGAAGTATTGAAAGAAAAGAAATTGTATGCAAAATTGTCTAAGTGTGAGTTCTGGCTGAATGAAGTAGGTTTCCTTGGTCATATTATCTCTGGTAATGGTATAGCTGTGGACCCAGCCAAGGTTGATGCTGTGTCCCAATGGGAGAGCCCGAAGTCAGTTACAGAGATTAGAAGCTTTTTGGGATTAGCTGGTTACTACAGGAGATTTATTGAAGGTTTCTCGAGGTTGGCACTTCCGTTGACTCAATTGACATGTAAAGGAAGAGCTTTTGTGTGGGATGCTCGCTGTGAGGAGAGCTTCAATGAGTTGAAAAAGAGGTTGACTACATCACCCGTTTTGACCTTGCCTGTTCCGGATCAACCGTTTGTAGTATATTGCGATGCTTCCAAGATGGGTTTGGGAGGTGTATTGATGCAAGAGGGTAAGGTAGTAGCTTATGCGTCCAGACAGTTGTGGACCCATGAGAAGAACTACCCTACTCATGATTTGGAGCTAGCTGCAATTGTGTTTGTGCTGAAAATTTGGAGACACTATCTGTATGGTACCAGATTTGAAGTGTTTAGCGACCATAAGAGTCTAAAATACTTGTTTGATCAGAAGGAGCTAAATATGAGGCAGAGACGTTGGCTAGAATTGCTGAAGGATTATGATTTCGGCTTGAACTATCACCCCGGCAAAGCTAATGTCGTGGCTGATGCTTTAAGTCGAAAGAGTTTGCATATGTCGGCTATGATGGTGAAAGAGTTAGAGTTGATTGAGCAGTTTCGGGACATGAGACTGGTTTGTGAAGTGACACCGCAGAGTGTCAGATTGGGGATGTTGAAGATCGGCAATGAATTTTTGGTTAGTGTTCGAGAAGCCCAAAAGTCAGATGTAAAGTTGGTAGACCTGTTAGTTGTGAATGATCAAGATGTGGATGGAGATTTCAGGTTAGATTCCCAAGGTGTATTGAGATTCAGAGATAGGATCTGCATTCCTGACGATGCTGAGATGAAGAGAATGATTCTTGAGGAGAGCCATAGGAGCAAGTTGAGTATTCATCCAGGGGCTACGAAAATGTACCAAGATTTGAAGAAAATGTTCTGGTGGCCTGGTATGAAGAAGGATGTGGCGCAGTTTGTGTATTCGTGTCTGACTTGTCAGAAGTCTAAGATTGAGCATCAGAAGCCTGCGGGGTTGATGCAACCATTGGAGATTCCGGAATGGAAATGGGATAGCATTTCCATGGATTTTGTGACTGGTTTGCCAAATACAGTGAGAGGGTTCGATGCTATATGGGTGGTTGTGGACAGGTTGTCTAAGTCTGCTCATTTCTTGCCAATTAATATGACTTATCCAGTTCCAAAGTTGGCAGAAATCTACATCAAGACTATTGTGAAGTTGCATGGCGTTCCGCTTAGTATTGTATCTGATAGAGATCCAAGATTCACATCTGAGTTTTGGAAAAGTTTGCAAGAAGCTTTGGGTTCTAAGTTGAGGTTGAGCTCCGCTTATCATTCGCAGACAGATGGTCAGACGGAGAGGACTATTCAGTCGTTAGAGGACTTGTTGAGAGCATGTGTTCTTGAGCAGGGAGGTTCATGGGATTCTCATCTTTCGTTGATAGAATTCACCTATAACAACAGTTTTCATTCTAGTATTGGTATGGCACCGTTCGAGGCATTGTATGGTCGGAGATGTAGGACTCCGTTGTGTTGGTATGAATCTGGGGAGAGTGCAGTGTTGGGGCCTGAGATTGTGCGAGAAACAACTGAGAAGGTAAAATTAATCCGTGAGAAGATGAAAGCGTCGCAGAGTCGACAAAAGAGCTATCATGATAAAAGAAGGAAGGATTTAGAGTTTCAGGCCGGTAATCATGTGTTCCTGAGAGTCACTCCAGTGACTGGTGTTGGGCGTGCCTTGAAATCTAAGAAGTTAACTCCCCGTTTCATTGGTCCGTATCAGATTACGGAGAGGGTGGGAAGTGTTGCCTATAGGGTGGCTTTGCCGCCTAATCTTTCGAACTTGCATGACGTGTTTCACGTGTCACAACTTCGAAAGTATGTTCCGGACCCGTCTCATGTGATTCAGATGGATGAAGTAGAGGTGCGGGATAATCTCACCGTGGAGACTATGCCTGTGCGGATTGAAGATAGAGAAGTGAAGACTCTGAGAGGGAAAGAAATTCTTTTGGTGAAGGTCGTTTGGTTAGGAGCTGCTGGTGAGAGTATGACTTGGGAGCTGGAGAGTAAGATGCGGGAAGCATATCCGGAGTTGTTTGATTCAGGTAATTTCGAGGACGAAATATTCTAAGTGGGGGAGAGTTGTAACGCCCCAAAATAATTTAATTATTTATTTAATTAAATTATTTAAGGCTTACAATATTTATTTAATTTAATTAAATAATTCAAGTTTAATTATTTTATTTTATTTTATTAGGAGGTGGTGTCACTATTTAGGTGGTGCGAGCAAGGGCCCGTGATCCACAATTAGGCCCGTGGCCCATTGCTTAGTCAAGTAATTCGACTCTCAAGGGGTCTTAGAAGCTAGTTTTCATTTTGACTCAAGTGGGAAAAAAGAAAGAAAGTAACGTAAAGAGAGGAGAAGTGAGAAGAGAAGTCGCAACTTGCAAGAGGAAAGGGGGAGGAGCTTCGCGAATCACTCAAGGAGGGGGAAGAGCTTGTTGGTGTCTTGCAATTCTTTGGAGCCTTGCTTAGCAAATTCGACTTCCATAAGGTTAGGGGGTCCTCTTTTTGTTCTTAATAGATATGCGAATTGGATGCTTAGGGTTAGGGTTCTAGGAATAATTCCCATGAATGAATTGTGATGTTGATAAGTAAATTATAATGAAATAATGCGTGATTGTTGAATTATAATGTTGAAAATTGTATGATTGATGCTTGAGTTGTGGCAATTGCGAATTGGATACCCTATGTTTGATCATATGTCTCATTGGTGCTTGCTTGGTGAATTTGAGAATCATGGTGACACTTTAGTAATATATATGTAATTGGGCATTTTGATGAATTTAATTTGGTGAATGAAAGTGAAAAAAATTCTGTTTAGAAGCCCCTAGGCGCCTTGGGCGCCATAAGCATGTTGCTGAAATATTCAGTGTTGCGCCTAGTCATGGGCGCCAGGCGCCCAGCAGTGTGCTGCGCCAGTTTTCCAAATTCTGTTGCCTGTGTTGCCATTCTGTGTTGCTGTGTCTGTTGCCTGTGTTGCTGTGTCTGTTGCCTGTGTTGCTGTGTCTGTTGCCTGAGTTGCTGTGTCTGTTGCCTGTGTTGCCATTCTGGGTCACTGTGCTGCCAGTTTTGGCGCTTGTTGCTTGAGTCATGGGCGCCAAGGGCCCCAAAGTCCTAGTGATAGTTTTGTAAAAATTGTTTTCAGGTTTTCATATTAAGTTAAAATGGCTCATGAAAAATGATTTTGGGCAACAAAGGAGTTGAGTTGCGTGTTTTCACTAGGTGCCTAGTGCATGGGCGCCAAAAATGATGTTCAGTTTTTGATGAAAATATTATTGGGTTTTCATGTTCTGAGCATTTGGCTCGTGTAAAATTAATTTCGAAGAAAAATAAATTTTGTAGCATGTTGGTCTTAGGCGCCTAGTGCTTGGGCGCCATGTTGCTGTTGTTCCCTGGGCGCGCCTATGCGCTTGTTGCCTTCCTGGGCGCCCAGCGCCTATGCGCGTGTTGCCTCCTGGGCGCCTAGCGCCTATGTGCGCGTGTTGTTCCTGGGCGCCAAGCGCCCATGCGCCTGTGCGCGTGTTGTTCCTGGGCGCCAAGCGCCCATGCGCCTGTGCGCGTGTTGTTCCTGGGCGCCAAGCGCCCATGCGCCTGTGCGTGTTGCCTCTCCTGGGCGCCAAGCGCCCATGCGCCAAGCGCTGTGTTGCCCCTGGGAGCCCAGCGCCCATGCGCCAGTTTCCAGGATGTCTAACATTTTTCCTAAATTGTTTTTAATGTAACTTTTGACTCGGTTATCCAAATTCAACGGTTCAAAATGCGTTTTGAAGCTAATTTCAGTGCCTATCCAATAGTCTCAATTTTATGCAAAAATAAATTATTTTACTGGTGTTTCTGGGCTGGTGATGTTCAAGTGCCCAAATGACTGTTTTCCTCCATTTTCCCTATGTCGTGTCAATGTCCTAAGCTGGTCTATTTAAATTGATGTTGGTGTGAGTGGTGATCTGAATTGGTGAGTGTGATAGGGTGAGATTGGTGAGCAGAGGCTACGGCCTAATTTTAATTTGGTGAGCCAATTAATATACAATGGTGAGATTATGAATTTTAAATGATAAATTAATTGGACTTGGTGTGTCGTGATGCATTCCCATAGCATCTCATGGACATATGCATTATTGGTGAGCAGAGGCTACGGCCTAATTTTAATTTGGTGAGCAGAGGCTACGGCCTATTTGTATTTGGTGACGGATCCGACATGCATGTACCCGTGGAGTTTGGGTTGCATTACATGCATAATCATATATTGTGTAGTGCTGTTTGGAATATAGAATGTTCATGTGATTGACCCATTGTTGTGAGTTGGTGTGCTTGGTTTCCTTTTTCCTACGCATTGCTTAATTTCCATATGTTATTAATTATGAAAAGAGACTCACCCTACTGCCTTTATGTTGCTTCTTATGTCGGCAACGTGTAGGTAATGATGAGTGAAGGTTTCCTGTATGCCTTCGTCTGGTAGGAAGTGTCACGCTCTGATACGTAGCACCAGGGGGGGTGTCCTATGTTTATGCTTTATTTTCTTAAAACTGCTAGACTTTGTTGGTGATGTATTGGTTTTAATTTTTGAACTCTTTATTATTCCGCTGCTGGTGGTGATTGGTTTTAGTGATGCGAACTGAACCTTCCTTACGGTGTTATGTATCTTGATATTTATGGAGTAAATGTAGCACTTGCTTGAATTGTTTTCCAAAAAAAAAAAAAAGACTCTGATTTTATTTAAAAGCTAAGTTATTAGAAAAGGGGTGTTACAATCATCGCCGAAACCCATTAAGCACAACCTTATTGTCCCAAAGTCACCTCGGCTATTCTCATGCTTTGGTTACTTTGTCTAATTCCATTTGTTCTAATGTCAAGCTTCACCTTTCGGCACTTCGCTTGACATTTGGGTTATACAAATTTGTACAATGGAATTAGATTAAAAGTCAAAAGCAATCATAAGAAAGGGCCTAGCTTTGGGATTATTTAGGGACCATCATTGGATTGTTTCCCATAATCCCAAGACTAAGAGAAGTCTACTCACAATTGCTCATTGTAGACAAGGGAGTAGAAGAGAAGGACATAATGTAAATAGCGAGAAATAAAATAAAGCGTGTAAAAGACTGAATTGTAAAAAGGGCAGAATAACAATAACCTTAATAGAAACTTGCAAGAACTTTAACATAAACTTGGAGTGAAAATTACAAAGATCCAAGATGAATGTGAAGCTACATTGGGGTCCTTTTTATAGGCCAAGATCATAGACAAAGCACTAAATATCAATTACAATCCATAAAGACAGAATGGGAAGAGTTGTAACATTTTTGGCCATCAGAAGGGACGCACGGATCGCGCCTCCCAGGCGCACGGGTCGCGCCAGGGCGCACGGATCGCACCTCCCAGGCGCACGGATCGCGCTCAGGGTTTTTTCAGCTTCCTTCCATTTTGCGAACCAGGCGCACGGATCGCGCCACCCAGACGCACGGATCGTGCCAGGGCGCACGGATCGCGCTTCCCAGGCGCGCGGATCACGCTCAGGGTTTTTTCAGCTTCCTTTCATTTTTTCAACTTCCCTCCAAAATCTGATTTGTGCACCTTCTATTTCTTATTCTTCTCCCCATCCTTTTGCCTTTTTATCCTTTGCTCTTTAAGCGCTAAAATTCCTCAATTGCTCCAATAATAACCTGAGAATAGAAACCAACAATATGTAGTAAAATAGCTCTAAACTAGAATCAAAACATCAAATAAACTTCTTAAAATAAGTACTAAAAACATACTAAAACATGACTTATCAGTCGCATTTTTTTGCAAGTCTCGAGTCTTGTTAACGCGTGTCGGTGTCATGCGAGTGTCGTTAAGATGCCATTTGTGTAATTGGGCCAACAGTTGGGTTACTGGGCCTACACATATACAAATTGGGTTTATCATCTTGAGTCGGGCCCAAGAACGCAGTTGTGTTAATTTTTAGTGCATTTGTCTAGTTGTAACACCCCTTTTCTACCCCTTAGTTTACACGTCATTATCAGAGTAAAATAAAATTGTTTTCAAAATATTAATTCAACGGATAGAAAGGAAATGTCACATCGTCATAAAGAAACTCATCGTTTGCACTCAAACACACCGTACATCGTCAACAAAATCGTTAAACAGTTAATTAATAAATTAACGCATTCCAACCACGCCCCCTAGGTGCTACAGTATCAGAGAGCGACTCGACAGACATCCCACAGCTAATAAGGAAGGCAGCAGGACCTTCACTCGCGGTTACCTGCAGCGTTGCCACAATAGAGCAACATTCCAAGCAGAAGGGTGAGCTCAATTCAATCCATATAATAAATCACATGATAAGCAATAAGTCAAATCACAGCATTAAAGCAACCACATCGCAAATCATCAATCACGTCGTTACAATAATTCATCACAATGTCATGCTACTATATGAGATGCAACCCCCACCAGGGCATATGCATGATGGTACCATATTCGTCACAATTAAGAGGCCGAAGCCTATTCTTCACAGGAGGCCGAAGCCTATTCTTCACATTATGCACATGCCATGAGACTCTATATACACATGTGCATTTCATCAAAACACTCACCTGGAGTACTCATCATCATCATCATCAAAATATTGACCACTAAGGGCAACAACGTCATTTAATTAGCCACTAAGGGCATCCTCGTCCTAATCATCACCATCACATCATCATCAAAAATATTGGCCACTAAGGGCAAAAGCGTAAATTAACTAGCCACTAAGGGCATCATCGTCATAATCATCCATAATCTCATCTTCATCAAAATATTGGCCACTAAGGGCAAAAGCGTCATTTAACTAACCACTAAGGGCATCATTGTCATAATCATCCATTTTGATACTAAAACGTTAAAACTGTTGGCTGTGCGAAAAAAAGAATTTTTAAAGAACTCAACAGGGCTTCACAACGTCCTGGGAGGACCACCGGGGACAGCCTCTTGGGCGCCCAGAAAACACCAGCAAATAATAAATTTTTATTCTAAAAATATGACACACAGGTAGACGACCGAAAAAGCTTCCCAACGCTTTTTGAAACGTTTAAAACGGATGCCCGAGTCAAAAGATATAGCGAAAACAGTTTTATTAAAAAAATTGGGAACATCCTGGAAATGGCGCCCAGGCACAGGGATCCGGCGCCCAGCAACACAGAATTTGGCAACACAGGCAACAGGCGCGCACACGGGCGCCATGCGCCCAGGGCAGCAACACACGCACTGGCGCGCAACACAGCGCCCAGGAGAGGGGATCCGGCGCCCAGAAACTGGCGCAGCTTAAACAAGTTTGATTCCAGAAATTTGACTCAACTTTGAAGACTCATAACTTGAGCTACACAACTCCAAATCGAACGAAACCAGTGCCAAAACGACCGGCTTTAAGTCTATTTTCAAAAACAAACAGCCACATAATTTTTGGATCAACAAAACAATACCAGTTTTAGAAAAACCGAACAGTGTCCAGAATGCACACATATGGCGCCCAAGGCGCCTAGGGGTTACAAAATCTTATTTCTCGACAATTAAATTACTAATTCAACACCAAAATTCACTTACCAATATGAACATCAAATTACCACGGTCATCTCCAATTATCACCAATCACAATACCATCAAAACATTAATCAAACACTTGGCATACAAATCACAAATCTTCAACAACAAGACATCATATGGCAAGGGCTTATTCCAATCATCATAACACGACATCAATTTCAGATTTATGGCACTATAATTCCTACTCCCACATAACCCCCTTCATATAAACCCATTAGATAAAGGAACCCCACCCTTACAACCTATCATGAATATCTATTATATAGAAAGATAGAACTCCCCTTACCTTAATTTACCGAAGACAAAACCCTCTTGACTGGAACCACCAAGAACCACCGCAACAAGCTAGATCCCTCCCTTTCCCCTATGGAACTTGCGAAATCCTTCTTGTCTTCTCTCATGGGTGCGGCGCTCATAGCTTAAGCCCTCACGGCTCTCTTCCTTGTTTTTCACCAAATGAGCTAAAAACCCAAAAACTTGGTTTATATATGCGCTTATGTTTGTTGGGTCATGGGTCATGGGCTTTCTCTCCACTTAAGCCCTAATTTAATTAGTTGGTGCCACCAATTTCCTAATACCACACCTCCACTTAATTAATTAATATAATTTCTCAATAATCTAATTATATCAACTAAATAAATTAAATACCTAAATACTTAATTAAATAAATTAATTAAATATTTAGGGTGTTACAACTCTCCCCCACTTAGAATAATTTCGTCCTCGAAATTTCTCTGCCCATGCTAACACTCCTCCATTAACCGACTACGGCACCTAGGCAACTAGTGCTATCTATCATGCTGATCATTATCGCTTTGATCACCGGCGGTAAGTGATTGGGCGGCCGTCCCTCCTACTTGTTCAGCCAGGTAACTCAAGTAATAACAATCAGGCTCACTCTCTAGTGATCCCGCAAGGATCCCGCTGCGCTACTCTGATAAACTAACTTACATTCCAACTCACTCATCTACCCTTCCGGACAGCAAAACATATCAAAGCACACTAATAATCACAACAAGTTCACAGAGTGCGTAACGATTGCAAAACAAGCCACACAATCAACATATCACAACAACACATATTCATCAACACAGTCAGACTTCGGGACCAAATATCCCTTTTAAAACAATGGCCATAGGCCCACAACATTAATCAAACAATTCGGGCCATCCAGCGGTACCCTCAACAAGACAATGTGGGCCATTCGGCGATACCCACAACAATAACAACATAATAACTTGGGCCATTCGGCGGTACCCAAGGCAACAACAAAACAACAACATAACTTGGGCCATTCGGCGGTACCCAAGACAACAACCAACAATGACAACATAACTTGGGCCATTCGGCGGTACCCAAGACAACATCAATAACCACACCAACATCAACATCATTCATATCAATACAATCGTCAACAACATCATCAAGAACATCAACATCAACATTATTAACAACAACAGCACAGGACCACAACATGATCACAACAATGGGCGCTAAGGCGCCAACAACCAATGACAGCGAAATAGGCATGGCACCCACGGTTAGGGCGCCTCCAACAACACTAACAAAATGGCACATGGCGCCTATGGGCAGGGCGCCTTCACCACTAGACTACAGCAACAACAAATCAGCAATGGCCAATGGCCTAAGACAACAAATCAACAATAGCACACAACATGTCTCACCTTAACGAATCAACATTCAACAATTTAACACCATAAGCAATTATCACCGAAACAATCAAGGAGTCAAGGCAGCCTCCACAACTAGTTTTTAAGACATGTAGCAAAATTGTCTAACAGGGCATCATAGCATACATATGGTAATTATCAGAACCCTAGATCACACCACACGATTTCAATAGTACAAACATTCACGTACAAAACCTTTCGTTTAGATTTTTCAACACGAGAATTAAAACATGTCCTAGAAATTGATTTTTTTCCACCACCAGACTAAACGTCAGCTTAAACAGTTCGAATAAAATATTCTTAAGAACACATGCCAATAAAAGCTAACTCAAAGAAGCTCACAATAGTGCCCTTTTATAGAAAAAATAATTTTCAATGCTACTATCAGTATACAACCACAGAATTGTTTATGAGTTGTTCAAAAGCGATTTTCAAAATCTCTTAACATTTTTAGACCACAAACCACCAAATAGGATCACTCATAAAAATAGGGACGGTCAGCAATCAAAACAGGCACAACCCAGAAATAGTAGTAGCGTACAAAAGTAGGAACAGTGACAGTTATTTTTGGAAACAGCAACAACAACTTTCAACAGACCGCAACAATAATTTTCTGAAAACGACGACAACAATTTTTCTGAAAACAGTAACAATTTTTTTTTTTCTCTGAAAACAACAACAATGGCAATTCAAAACAGCAATAACATTACCATTTAAAACAGCCACAACAATAACACTTTAAAACAGCAATAACTCAAAATAATCCACGAAGCAAGGTCACTAAGTACATAAGAATACAGTTAACATTTAAAACCTTATTACCACTGGTCAGCTCAAAACGGACAGTTACACTAACATTTAACACTAACATTTTATTCAACATAGTGCACATTTTAAATTTCAAGGTTCCCAAACTATTTAGCACAACTTATAAAGAGTGCAACAGCAAACAAAATCAAGGGAAACCCAGTGTTGGAAATTACAAGTCATACTTATTATTTTACCAAAGAAACTTTCCACACAGTTAAGAAAACAGAAATAAGGTTATTACATTCGTACCGGTTATAATCCGAATTAACTTGATAAAAATAAATTTTTGACCCTTCCCGGTGTACTACATGTAATGCCATACTAGGATGGTCCACCCAAATGCACCAAAATAGCAATTAAGAAAGATTGGGACAGAATACGTGGGATAATAATAATCATAACTATAACTCGTTTTAAAATCTTTTCACGTGGCTTGAAAAAGAGGGCAACACAATAGTTAGGGTGTTCAAACCAAAAATTTTATCACTTGCAGCAGTCAAGGTAGCGAAACATCGTAACGTAATTGGCAAGACCAATTCACAAGGCACTTAGCATGTAGCATCATTGTGCAATCAAAAGCACACCGTAGTAAAAACAAGACCAGTGTCCATTTATTAAAATAATTTTAATACCATCACGAGTATCCAACTATAAAATTTCTTTAATAGATGTCAAAAGCAATTTTCAGAAATCTCTTTACTTTCCAGATTACAAAACCACACAGTGTAAATCAAGAGGCAATAACCAAAAAGATTTTGTTTAAAAATTCAAGCGCTCAATGTCGACTTCACGAAGCATGGGAATTAGAAAATATTTCATGAGGACTCTAAACTCACAATCACTGCATGTTATCAACGTAGTAACAACTTAAATAATCAGCAAAACCATTTTACAAAACAATCAACCTTAACATCAAGACATACCACAATGAGTTTCACGTAAGGCTTAGTGTTGATTAATTAAAATAGTTTAAGCAAATCAAACACACGTGAGTATCAACAACAATCACATCGTTGGAAGCACACAAGCACATCAATTACACATTCAAAACTTGGGTCGCCAAATCACGGTGTAAATCATTGGGAACCACACTAATGAAGTCAAGATTCACACAACCAGAAAGTTAACAATGAGAACCAAAAACAGAAGAAACAGGGTCCACACACAGAATCACGTCAAACACACAATACCAGCACATGACGCTAGTAGGGACATCTCCCCCCACTAGTACTCTTACCATTAGCAATTTTTGTTTTACCTTCACCTGCAGAAACGTTAGTACAACACAAACAACTGTTAGATTCAAAAGACAACAGTTGGTCGTACACCGACACAACGAATCGACCGGACGGACCAACTGCTCTGATACCACTATTGTAACACCCCTTTTCTACCCCTTAGTTTACACGTCATTATCAGAGTAAAATAAAATTGTTTTCAAAATATTAATTCAACGGATAGAAAGGAAATGTCACATCGTCATAAAGAAACTCATCGTTTGCACTCAAACACACCGTACATCGTCAACAAAATCGTTAAACAGTTAATTAATAAATTAACGCATTCCAACCACGCCCCCTAGGTGCTACAGTATCAGAGAGCGACTCGACAGACATCCCACAGCTAATAAGGAAGGCAGCAGGACCTTCACTCGCGGTTACCTGCAGCGTTGCCACAATAGAGTAACATTCCAAGCAGAAGGGTGAGCTCAATTCAATCCATATAATAAATCACATGATAAGCAATAAGTCAAATCACAGCATTAAAGCAACCACATCGCAAATCATCAATCACGTCGTTACAATAATTCATCACAATGTCATGCTACTATATGAGATGCAACCCCCACCAGGGCATATGCATGATGGTACCATATTCGTCACAATTAAGAGGCCGAAGCCTATTCTTCACAGGAGGCCGAAGCCTATTCTTCACATTATGCACATGCCATGAGACTCTATATACACATGTGCATTTCATCAAAACACTCACCTGGAGTACTCATCATCATCATCATCAAAATATTGACCACTAAGGGCAACAACGTCATTTAATTAGCCACTAAGGGCATCCTCGTCCTAATCATCACCATCACATCATCATCAAAAATATTGGCCACTAAGGGCAAAAGCGTAAATTAACTAGCCACTAAGGGCATCATCGTCATAATCATCCATAATCTCATCTTCATCAAAATATTGGCCACTAAGGGCAAAAGCGTCATTTAACTAACCACTAAGGGCATCATTGTCATAATCATCCATTTTGATACTAAAACGTTAAAACTGTTGGCTGTGCGAAAAAAAGAATTTTTAAAGAACTCAACAGGGCTTCACAACGTCCTGGGAGGACCACCGGGGACAGCCTCTTGGGCGCCCAGAAAACACCAGCAAATAATAAATTTTTATTCTAAAAATATGACACACAGGTAGACGACCGAAAAAGCTTCCCAACGCTTTTTGAAACGTTTAAAACGGATGCCCGAGTCAAAAGATATAGCGAAAACAGTTTTATTAAAAAAATTGGGAACATCCTGGAAATGGCGCCCAGGCACAGGGATCCGGCGCCCAGCAACACAGAATTTGGCAACACAGGCAACAGGCGCGCACACGGGCGCCATGCGCCCAGGGCAGCAACACACGCACTGGCGCGCAACACAGCGCCCAGGAGAGGGGATCCGGCGCCCAGAAACTGGCGCAGCTTAAACAAGTTTGATTCCAGAAATTTGACTCAACTTTGAAGACTCATAACTTGCGCTACACAACTCCAAATCGCACGAAACCAGTGCCAAAACGACCGGCTTTAAGTCTATTTTCAAAAACAATCAGCCACATAATTTTTGGATCAACAATACAATACCAGTTTTAGAAAAACCGAACAGTGTCCAGAATGCACACATATGGCGCCCAAGGCGCCTAGGGGTTACAAAATCTTATTTCTCGTCAATTAAATTACTAATTCAACACCAAAATTCACTTACCAATATGAACATCAAATTACCACGGTCATCTCCAATTATCACCAATCACAATACCATCAAAACATTAATCAAACACTTGGCATACAAATCACAAATCTTCAACAACAAGACATCATATGGCAAGGGCTTATTCCAATCATCATAACACGACATCAATTTCAGATTTATGGCACTATAATTCCTACTCCCACATAACCCCCTTCATATAAACCCATTAGATAAAGGAACCCCACCCTTACAACCTATCATGAATATCTATTATATAGAAAGATAGAACTCCCCTTACCTTAATTTACCGAAGACAAAACCCTCTTGACTGGAACCACCAAGAACCACCGCAACAAGCTAGATCCCTCCCTTTCCCCTATGGAACTTGCGAAATCCTTCTTGTCTTCTCTCATGGGTGCGGCGCTCATAGCTTAAGCCCTCACGGCTCTCTTCCTTGTTTTTCACCAAATGAGCTAAAAACCCAAAAACTTGGTTTATATATGCGCTTATGTTTGTTGGGTCATGGGTCATGGGCTTTCTCTCCACTTAAGCCCTAATTTAATTAGTTGGTGCCACCAATTTCCTAATACCACACCTCCACTTAATTAATTAATATAATTTCTCAATAATCTAATTATATCAACTAAATAAATTAAATACCTAAATACTTAATTAAATAAATTAATTAAATATTTAGGGTGTTACAGTCTAGTTGGGCCGGATTTTCCTTTTGTATTTGGCCCAACTTCTTTTATTATTTTTATTTTGTCCATTTAATTTATTTTGAGTAATGCATAGTCCAAGATGTCAAAGAATCTAATTTAATTTTATAGCATTTAGGAGTGTCCAGGAGTCCAAAATGTCCAAAGAAAATAGTAATAAAAAATACAGAAAATATAAAAAAGGAAAATTAAATAATAGAAGTAGTATTAGCAGTCTCCTGGTCTGCTCCAAGCTTCAGCAGCTAACTTGGGCCAACAGCTCTCAACAGTCCAGATCTGCAAAGCAGTCAAGGCCCAGTCAAAACTAATTAATGCTAACCCTAATATTTTCAATATAAATAAGCACTCCACAGAGTCAAAGGACAGGGAGAGAATTCTGGGAAGCAACACACAAAAAAATTCAGAAATCAGATAAAGGATTAGGGGTTTTCACACTGAAGCTCTAATCAGTAAAAAACACCTAAATTCTGAAGCAAGGAGCGAGAAGCGAGCAGCAGTAGAGACAGCCCATATTTTTTTTTACTAACAAGAGTCTAGAAGAGGAACATTCAGGAAACCAGGTTTTTTTCAAATACTGTTCTAGTGCGTATTGTCTCTAACTTATTACCATAATCACTTAGAAAACCTAAAATGTGAAGGTTAAAAATATTCTGTTTTTTTCTATAATCACATAAATAAATAAAATAGATGTGGATTTAGAATCAATACTGAAAAATATTGTCCAATAAGTATTAGGTTTCAGAAAAGAGGATAAATCAGATTTAGCACATAAAAAGGTTAGAATCGGACCTGTTTTAAACCGCCACCGCCAGCGGTGGTCATCGCCGCCCGGCGGACCGCCGTACTCCGACCTCTACGTCGCCCCATCCGACGTATCCCCCTTCCTTTCGACATAGCCTCCACCGGTTACTCGTTCTCAGTCACGTCACTGTCGCTTCCACCCCACCGTAGCCAATCGGAATCACCATAGAGAACCACCACCCAGAGAAACAAAGGAATAAACATCATGAGTAAGAAAGAATAGAGTAGGAGAAGCAGAGGAGAGGAACCGAGAAGTAGAAAGAAAAAAAAAAGAACCGTACCAGCTCCGACAACCGTGACGGTGGTTGTCTCCAAAAACGCGCCGTCTCCGCCACAAGCCCCGCTGGTAAGCCCCTTTGCGTCGTAACACCGCCGCTGTCAACATCCAGCCCCATCACCATCGTAACCATCATCGGCCTCACGCCGTCGTGGACACGCCGTCCTCTGCGTCGTCAGTCCGGCGGTCTTGAGCGAACACCGTGACCCCTCGTAGGTGAACCCCTCTCTTCGCGTTCGTTTGTGCCGGTAGTACCACGCTCCCCTTCGTTCACCATCCCTCTCCCTATTCTGGTCGTCGGCGGCGGTGGGTTTTAGGACGCGAAATCGGAGCTGAGAGAGAGAGAGGGAAAGAGTTGATTCGGTGAGGAGAGAGATCGAAGCTAGGAGAGAGAGAGAGGTGGGTACGGATCTGTGAAAGAGGAGAAGAGGATTAAGGTTAGGGGGGTGAGTTACAGCGCCGTGGAAGGAGAGGGAGAGGAAAATTTTTAGGGTGGCTATTTTAGGGTGTGCGCCGCGTGAGGATGAGAGAGATAGAAATTAGGGTTTCCTTTTTTAGTTTAGGCTTTTATAGTGTAAACTGCAGGGGTATTTTCGCCTTTTCACTTTTATTTTTTTTCAGATCCCTATTCGCACCCCCTGTTTTATTCGGCGCCCCCCCCCCCCTTTTTTGAAAGCCCATGATTTCTCTTTTTTGAAACGAACCAGCCCATCAGAAAATAAAAAACGCAGCCCAGCTTACAAAAACAAGCTGGGCTCACTATCTGTACCCCAGTTTTAATAATACAGCCCTCCTTTTATTTACACCCTTATTTTACTACCACGCCCCCTGTTTCTCTTTTTTTTTTAAATTTCGTTTCCTTTCCCTAAGCGAACTTATTTTTTTTACAAACCTTTTTTTTTCCAAATGATGGATAAATGTTTCCCCGAACAAAAATTAATCCAATTGCAAAAACTCTTCAAAATCAAAAAACCTTGTTAGTAGTCTTGCGAAGCCTCTGCTTGCATGATTATTAACAATGGAGTGATAGTGATAATCACCCATAACCTTTGTTAGTTTGATTATCATGAGTGCTTTCAATTTCAAAAGATATTTTCCCAAGCATCAAAAATCATAAAGTGTTAGTAATGATCACCCATAACTTTTGTTAGTTTGGTCATTATGAACACCCTCCACTTTTCAAAACCCAAGCAAAAAGACTTTCGCTTTCAAGGCTCGTTAGAACTACGTCGCTTTGATTCCCATTTGGGATACGTAGGAGCGAGTCACATCCTCGTCAAGCGCAACCATAAAAAAGTTTAGCATTTGCATAATAAAAAGAAAAGAGTTATTTTCATAACAAAAAAGAATCACTTTTGCCAGCCAAGATCTTTTTTAGAACAAAAAACCTTTTCCTTTCTAAAATCATTCTCAACCCATCGTCGCCAGTGGCTAATCAGAACCTTGGTTCGTCTAGCCATTGGTGGCGATGTCTTTTTCCCAAAAGAATAATAAATGATGATCCATCATAACCTTTGTTAGTTTGATCACCACGCAAATCAATCTCTTTCGAAAACCCCTTTCAAAAAAAGATAATAAAAACGAGTTGTTATTGATAGTCCATTAGAACCTTTGTTCGTTTGACTAACGGTACAACTCTCTTTTTGAGTATTTACTGGTGATTCATCATAGCCTCTGCTAGTTTAATCATTCGATAATGCTCGTCCTATTTCAAAAACTCACTAAAAAAGATAAAAGACAAAAACCTTTTCAGGACAAAGAAGAACTACGTAGCTTTGAGTTCTCCATCGCACCGGGAGATACGTAGGAGCGGGCCATGTCCCGTCAAGCGTTTTTTTTCTAAAAACCCATTTTTCCCTCTTTTCCTTTTTCATAATAAATAAAGATTTTCATTAAGAATTTTTCAATAAGAAGTAGAGAGGCAAAATTAAGTATTTTCAAGTCAACACACTAAAACCACATATTCAATTAAAGGTTCCCTCTCAGTAGAGAGGACGTGTGGGGTGCTAACACCTTCCCCGCACGTAACTGACCCCCGAACCCTACTCTCTAGTTTCGCAAGACCAATCGCTTTCCAAAAAAGGTTTTCCTAATATTTTCCTTAATAAATATTGGTGGCGGCTTCATTGTCTTAGGAAAAGTTGTGAACGAGGAAGGTTCTCCCTCGGGGACTTTTTCGGGCGCAACACACATCCCAAAAAGGGGTTGTCACACATGCCTCGTAAAAAAAAAACATCAAATCGAATATATAGAAATAATTCACCATGCAGCGGAAAAACATAAAGAAAGGTTCGACATCAGTTAACCAAAACAACCGTGGTAAAGTCTTAGCTACATAAAAAAAATGAAGACTAATCAACTAGCGCCCCCTGAGTGTTACGTATCAGAAAGCAGGCACCGACTCGACACTAGTGAAGGTACCTAGGCCTTCACTCGGAATCACCTGCACCTTACCCAACGTAGGAGTAAGATTCAAACAGAAAAGAGTGAGATATCTTCAATATAATAGTGTGAATAATAAGGAATATATTAGAATTTAACCGCTATATCTACCATTCTGTTACACTCATCCAGTTACAACTACAACACCAAGGGTAAAACAGTTAATATCCACAGCAGGGGTAAAACAGTCAATATCAACATCAAGGGTAAAACAGTCAAATGTCATGAGATGCATGGATGCAGCCTCACCAATGGGCATAATGCATGTGGATCCATCATCACCAATAATTTGCCTTGAGGGCACATCACCAATAAGACCGAAGTCTTCTGCTCACCAATAAGACCGAAGTCTCCACCAAAAATGCATATGAGTTATGCGACACCATGAATGCACCACAGACAAACACCCAAGATAGTCACAATAATGACACACCAAAAATCACCAAAGGGGTCAACGACCCATCACCAATAAGATATCTCCAAAATAAAATAGACATTTTCACCATGTCACATTTTTCACCAAGTGGCGGACTTTTCACCAGTCACACCGAAAATTCACCAAGACACCGAAGATTTTTCCAACACCGGAACAACTGACATTTTCCAAAACATTGAGGACAAAGACAATCTCCAAAATAACAATTTTCTAAAAACTCTTGAGACACTGAAACGCCTAAATGACACCAAAAACGACGCCTGAGACCAATGCCAGGAAAATAGTTCATACTTCCAGGAAATTAGAATATTCAGGTGGGCACCTGAATAAGCTTCACGACGCTTTTTGAAACGTTCAAAACAGACACCCGAGTCAAAAGATACGATCAAAACAAAATTGGGAAAAACGCAACAAAAATCAGAATCTGGCGCCCACAGGGAATCCGGGCGCCCAGCACACAGCAACACAGAGACAGAACTGGCACAACCAGGAACTGGCGCCCAGGAGCAGGGCGCCAAGGCTCCTCTGGCATCACACACAGGAATCACGTGGAGCCACATTGGATCATCTTATTAACTCAAGGCACGGCGCCCAGGCGAAGGGCGCCTTCATCAGACACAGAACCAAGGCACACACATGACGCCCATGAGCAGGGATCCGTTTCCTGCACACCAAAAACTCAGCACAAGGGCGCCTCGGACGCCACTTCTAGACAACTTGAAACACAATTGGATATATGGACAAGCTAGGCATACACAGAGGATTAAGGGGAACAAGTTTCATCAACATTGGGGTTCTACATCATACAGGAGCATGGCACCCATGCACCGGGCGCCCAATTCTGCACACCAAAAAAAACTGGCACAGTGACACAGTGGCTGGGCGCCTAGGCGCCCATGACTAAGACATCAAAAACAGCAACAAGACATATGGCGCCCAAGGCGCCTAGGAACCCCCAAAATCCGAATTTTGCTAATCCAAACACCAAAATAAAATCCACCAAACCCTCAATCATCAACATAATTTTTAATTATCATTATGGTCACCAATTCTCACCAAACAAACACCAATAAATCATATACTCAAACACATGGCATGCAATTCACCTTAGCAACTGTAACATCCTCAAAATAATTAATCGAATTATTTGGATGTTAACCCAATTACATTAATTTGGTACTTAATTGGTAAAATTATTGAGTGCTAAAATTAATTATTGGCTGCCTCAGGATCGTTGACGGAATAATACGGACCAAGGAAGTTTCGGAATCGAAATAAGAGATTTAGATCAATATGGTAATTGGGCCACGTTACCACTTATATATTAATAAATATATATGTGTGTGAGTGTGAGAGAATTAAAAGAAAGAGGGAACACGAGAGAGAGAAGAGAAACAGAAGAAAAGAAGAGAAAGAAGAAGAGAAAAGAAGAGAAAGAAGAAGAGGAAAGAAGAAGAGAAAGGAAGAAGAAAAGGTGAAGCCCAAGCACCCAAAATTCATCAACATCATCATCTCACCTCCATTGTTGTCCTCCAAGAACTAGGTAAGCTCTCAACCCTTTTTTTTCCCCTTTGTGAGGAATCCGAATTTCATAGGGTTTTGAGAGGGATTTCGAATTTAGTGTTGATTCGATTGATAAATCTTGATTAGGGGCGAGTTACAAGCGGATTGAACGCGGTTGGAAGCTCAATTTGAAGTTTGAAGCGGATTGGTGATATAGGGTTTCGTTTGGAGGTTTTGAGGTTTCGGTGATTTCGGCCCGGTATCGGCTCTCGCTTCAAGGGTGAGTTTTACTCACGTTTAGGCTTATTCCATTTTGAAATAAATTGTGTGACTTAGTTTCGAAAGATTTCGAGTCGAAAACGTTATTTTGAAATATATCGCGTTTTAATGAAATTCGTAATCGTTGAGTTTTTGATTGAATTGCTTGATTGTTTGGTGTTGATTGGACTTGTATATTGTCTGGTATGATCTGTTTTCGAGTTAGGAATCGATCGGAGCGAGTTTCGGATTAAACGGAAAGCGGATTTTCATGAAAATGGCTATTTTTGCAATGCTGTCAAATGCGCACGATCCGTGCGTACCAGGGGCACGACCCGTGCGCCTGGTTCGGTTTCAGATTTTAAAAATGCTTGACAGGGCGCACGACCCGTGCGTCCTAGGGGCACGATCCGTGCGCATGCGCACGATCCGTGCGTCCAGGGTGCACGAACCGTGTGCCTGGTCCGGGTTCAGTGTTTAAAAATGTCAAACAGGGCGCACGACCCGTGCGTCCCAGGGGCACGACCCGTGCGTATGCTTCTGTCCAAATTTTTCAAAGTGCCCTAAATGATTCCGTTTCGATTCCAATCCTCTCCTAATCCTTTCCTAACCCTTATATAATGATATTAGGCTTATGATGCCATGATTTCGGGTGTGTCACAACGGGTTTTACAAAACGCTTTTGATGACTAAATCGTTTCGAAAAACCGAATAATAGCGTACGTGTGCGGATATGTTTTATTGATAACAAATGGACTATGAGTCCTATGTAGCAAAGTATAAATTGATGAACTAAATGTTCATATGATCGTAGATATATATATATTATATCGAGTTTGGGTGACGACCCATGTTGACATACTAGCGGGGCAGTCATGATCCCTTACCCTAGGCTCTGTGCCATTAGGAGACACTATTGGTTATGGGGTTCGCCGGGATTAGCAGGTTTGCAGTCGGTGTTATGTTAAAAAGTTATGCGTTACGTTCACCGGGATTAGCAGGTTTGCAGTCGGTGGTACGTAAAAAGGTTTTATGGTACGGTTCACCGGGATTAGCAGGTTTGCAGTCGGTGTCGTACTGAACTAAAACCTTATAACACGGTTTACCAGGATTAGCAGGTTTGCAGTTGGTGCCGTGTCAAATCTTAAAATGGATTTCATAATTGAACCGAGAGTGTTAGTAGGGGTCTCGGTAGAACTCACTGAGATTGTATCTCACTGTTTAAATGTTGTTGTTTTACAGATAAACAGGGACAGAAGAAACCTCAGAGGCACGAGTAGGTGGCTCCGGGTGAAGGATGATGACTTAGTTTTACGTTTAAGTTTAATTTCCTTCTGTTGTCCATGTATCACAACACTATGGCTTTAGTGTTTTGTTTATCTTGCTTTCCGCTTTCTTGTATGACTCTGATTACCACAGTTGCTGACATTTTATGGTCTGAGTACCGTATGGTCTTATTTGTGTATAAGATGGTTATGTTGTATTTCAGCAAAAATTTTATAGTGGTATTCAGTGTCTAAACCGGAATTTTTATCTCTGATGTTTATTAATGTGCACTCGGGTGTTTTTATCAAATAAATATACCGGGGTGTTACAATTGGTATCAGAGCGGTTCGACCTAGTCGGACTTAGCTTTTAGGGTCTTTGCTTTCTCCAGTCGTGATTTTCTTAGTATGCTATTAGACATTGAGCTTGATCAACTTAATACTTTGTGCATATTTCGCAGAATCATGGCCAGAAGAGGTAGAGGCGTTCCTCCTCCTGTTGATCCAAACTTTGAATGGATGCAGAATGTCATTGAGAATCAGCAAAAGATGATGCAGGATATGTTGCAAATGCAGCATGACCAAATGGGTCTGCAACAACCCAATTTCCAACCTCATCAGGAAGATCCTAACCGGACATATTTCCAATTTCAAAAGATGAAGCCCCCGACTTACAAGGGAGGGCCGGATCCAATGACTGCCTACTATTGGATTGATTCAATGGAGAAAATTTTTCAAACCTTGCAATGCGGGGAAGAAGAGAAGGTAATATGTGCGGCTAATGTGCTCGATGAAGATGCCCACACCTGGTGGTGTAATGCAAGACAAATGATGGAACTACAAGGGACTCCCCTCACTTGGGACAACTTCAAGGAATTGTTTCTAAAGCAATATTTCCCTTCGGTGAAGAAGCTGGTTAAGCAAGCAGAGTTTGTAAATCTCAAGCAAGGTGATATGTCGGTTGGGGAATATGCTGCGAAATTTGAAAGACTATCTCAGTTCTATGAGTTGGGAAGGTATGCCCCAAATGATATGTGGAAAATGAAAATGTTCAAAGAAGGTCTCCGAGCTGATGTGAGCCAAGGACACAGTTCTTACACTTTGGTTAACTATCCTGCCTTAGTGCAACAAGCATATGTTGCTGAGGAGGATCTGAGGAAAATGTATGCTGAAAAGAAAGATTACTGGAAGGGTAAGAAAAAGGTTGCTGAATCTTCTACTCCATCCAGGCCATTCAAGGGAGGTAATTATAAAGGAAAGCAGGTGCAATCCTTTGACTCATCAAAGTTCCGCAAATGTGAAACTTGTGGAAGACATCATCAGGGTGACTGTCGACAAAGGCCAAACCGATGCTATCATTGTAACGAAGAGGGCCACTATGCCAATCAGTGCCCAGCAAAGAAAAGTTTCCAAGGAGCCCCGAATGCGCCAAGGCAAGGACGAATTAACACATTGGATGCTCGAACCATCACGCCTACTGATAATCTTCTGAGGGGTACGGGATCTCTTTTTAATAACTCAGTCAATATTTTGTATGATTCCGGTGCAACTCACTGTTTTATATCGCAAGTGTGTGTGGATCGGTTGGGATTAGCAATATCTGAGCTATCCGAACCGATAACTATTTTAACTGCTGCCAAGGGTCGTGTCCAGACCCAATCATTGTGTGAAAACTGCCTACTTGTCATAGGGGACAGACAATTTGTTGTGAAATTTATCTGCTTGCCTATGAGAAGTATGGATATTGTTCTGGGTATGAATTGGATGGCTGAAAATCATGTAACAATCAACTGTGCCGACCGAACCATTAGCTTCGCCTCCGAATCCGTAGGATTGACACAGGCAGATTCTGAAGCAATGATCTCTTACACCGAAGCAGGCCAGTCATTATTCCAAGGTGCGGAAGCTATTCTTATTATGTTGTCTGCATCTACTGAAACGGGTTTAGATTTGTCATCTGTGCAAGTGGTAAATGAATTTCTAGATGTCTTTCCAGAAGAGGTTTCATCCTTACCTCCTGACCGAGAGGTAGAATTCTCAATAGAATTGATTCCTGGTACAGGATCAATATCTATTGCTCCTTATAGGATGTCTCCATTAGAATTAAAGGAATTGAAGTCTCAACTTGAAGAGTTGATCTCTAAGAGGTTCATTCGACCGAGCGCTTCTCCATGGGGTGCTCCAGTGTTGCTAGTCAAAAAGAAGGATGGTAGCATGAGGTTGTGCATAGATTATCGACAACTGAATAAAGTGACGATCAAGAATAAATACCCCTTGCCAAGGATAGACGATTTGCTTGATCAACTTCGAGGTGCAGTGGTATTTTCAAAAATTGATCTGAGGTCGGGCTATCATCAAATAAAGGTACGAGCCTTAGATATTCCGAAGACAGCTTTCCGTACGAGGTATGGACATTACGAGTTCGTAGTAATGCCCTTCGGTTTGACTAATGCTCCAGCGGTATTCATGGATTACATGAACCGAGTATTCCATACTTATCTCGATCAGTTTGTGGTAGTTTTTATTGATGACATCTTGGTGTACTCTAAGACCATTGAGGACCATGTTCAACATCTCCGCATTGTTCTGAACGTACTCCGAGAAAAGAAATTGTATGCCAAGCCATCGAAGTGTGACTTCTGGATGCCGGAAGTGAAATTTTTGGGACACGTGATTTCCCAATCGGGAGTTGTGGTGGATCCCAGTAAGGTGGAAGCGGTGTTGAATTGGGAAAGACCAACATCTGTTACAGAAATAAGAAGTTTCTTGGGTCTAGCTGGTTACTATAGAAGGTTTATTCAAGGTTTTTCACAATTGGTTCTTCCGCTTACTCGGTTAACTCGTAAGGCCCAACCGTTTATATGGGATACCGATTGTGAGGAATGTTTTCAAGTGTTGAAGGTTAGGTTGACTTCTGCTCCAATCCTAATTCTTCCAGATCCGTCTCTGGATTTTCAAATTTTCAGCGATGCTTCTGGGAAGGGTTTGGGATGTGTTCTCATGCAGAACCAACAAGTTGTAGCTTATGCCTCCAGACAGTTGAAGACTCATGAAGAGAATTATCCGACTCATGATCTGGAGTTGGCAGCTATTGTGTACGCACTGAAGATTTGGAGACATTACCTATATGGGTCTCGTTTCGAAGTCTTTAGTGATCATAAAAGTTTGAAATATTTATTTGACCCGAAGGAGTTGAATAACAGGCAGAGAAGGTGGGTGGAATTTCTGAAGGATTATGACTTCGAGTTGAAGTATCATCCGGGAAAAGCTAATGTTGTAGCTGATGCACTAAGTAGGAAATCCATCCACATAGCAGAGTTTATGATGCATGAGATGAAATTGTTGGAGTCCTTTAGGGACTTAACTATGAATGCAAGATCAAGGAAAAATCGGTTAGTGTTGAGCCATATGAGGATCTCCAGTTCATTAAGGGATTCTATTCGCTTAGCACAGGAAATTGATGTGAAGCTACAATCACAGAAATTGTTGCCAGATTTCACTGAAGATAGTGATGGAGTTATTTGTTTCAACGGTAGGATCTGTGTGCCAGATGATGAAGGTATTAGAAAGCAAGTACTAGAGGAAGCACACCGAAGTGTATTTTCTGTACATCCTGGATCCACCAAGATGTATAGAGATTTAAAGCAGATGTATTGGTGGCAAGGAATGAAGTTAGAGATTGCTGAATTTGTATCAAAATGCTTAACGTGCCAAAGAGTTAAGATTGAACATCAGAAGCCTGCTGGTCTGCTACGGCCACTAGACGTGCCAGTGTGGAAATGGGAAGACATTTCCATGGATTTTGTAATGGCGTTGCCAAGGTCTCAAGCCGGTAACGACTCCATTTGGGTAGTTGTAGATCGGTTAACCAAATCAGCTCATTTTATTCCAGTTCGTTCTAGCAGTAAAGTATCCAAGCTCGCTGAGGTGTATTTAAAGAACATAGTAAGGTTACATGGGGTTCCTACCAGTATAGTGTCGGATCGAGATCCGAAATTCACTTCTCGATTTTGGAAAGCTCTGAATGAAGCATTGGGGACTAAAGTACTTCTTAGTACCGCTTATCACCCGCAGACAGATGGGCAGACCGAGAGAACTATCCAAACATTAGAGGATATGCTTAGGGCTTCAGTACTGGATAATGGGAAGAAATGGGAGGATCATCTTCCGTTGGTGGAATTCTCTTACAACAACAGTTATCATTCCAGTATCGGAATGGCACCTTATGAAGCCTTGTATGGTAGGAAATGTAGAACTCCATTGTGTTGGTGGGAAGTAGGTGAGAACCGATTGTTAGGACCCGAGATGGTTCATGACACTACTGAAAAGATCCGCCAGATCAGGGAAAGAATGAAAGCTGCTCAGAGTAGGCAAAAGAGTTATGCTGACAAAAGGAGAAGACCGTTAGAGTTTGAATCGGGTGATCATGTGTTTTTGAGATTGTCACCAACAATTGGCACAGGTAGGGCCTTACGGGTGAAGAAACTCAGTCCTTGGTATATTGGACCATTCCAAATTATCGAGCGAGTTGGGCCTCTTGCATACCGTATTGCTTTACCTCCACCATTGTCAAACCTTCATGATGTGTTTCACGTGTCTTAGTTGCGGAAGTACATTCCCGATCCAAGTCAACCGTTAGATTTTGAAACGATTGACCTTCGACCGGACTTGTCTTTCCAACCTCACCCATATTACATCATGGAACGTGGCGAGAGAACGCTACGGACGAAGTCAATTCCCATTGTCAAGGTGGTTTGGGATGGTTTTTCCGTCGAGGAAGCTACTTGGGAATTGGAGGATGATATGCGGACTCGGTATCCGTATTTGTTCTCTTGAGGTACGCTGTGTCTAATTTTGAGGACAAAATTCTTTCAAGTTGGGGAGAATGTAACATCCTCAAAATAATTAATCGAATTATTTGGATGTTAACCCAATTACATTAATTTGGTACTTAATTGGTAAAATTATTGAGTGCTAAAATTAATTATTGGCTGCCTCAGGATCGTTGACCGAATAATACGGACCAAGGAAGTTTCGGAATCGAAATAAGAGATTTAGATCAATATGGTAATTGGGCCACGTTACCACTTATATATTAATAAATATATATGTGTGTGAGTGTGAGAGAATTAAAAGAAAGAGGGAACACGAGAGAGAGAAGAGAAACAGAAGAAAAGAAGAGAAAGAAGAAGAGAAAAGAAGAGAAAGAAGAAGAGGAAAGAAGAAGAGAAAGGAAGAAGAAAAGGTGAAGCCCAAGCACCCAAAATTCATCAACATCATCATCTCACCTCCATTGTTGTCCTCCAAGAACTAGGTAAGCTCTCAACCCTTTTTTTCCCCTTTGTGAGGAATCCGAATTTCATAGGGTTTTGAGAGGGATTTCGAATTTAGTGTTGATTCGATTGATAAATCTTGATTAGGGGCGAGTTACAAGCGGATTGAACGCGGTTGGAAGCTCAATTTGAAGTTTGAAGCGGATTGGTGATATAGGGTTTCGTTTGGAGGTTTTGAGGTTTCGGTGATTTCGGCCCGGTATCGGCTCTCGCTTCAAGGGTGAGTTTTACTCACGTTTAGGCTTATTCCGTTTTGAAATAAATTGTGTGACTTAGTTTCGAAAGATTTCGAGTCGAAAACGTTATTTTGAAATATATCGCGTTTTAATGAAATTCGTAATCGTTGAGTTTTTGATTGAATTGCTTGATTGTTTGGTGTTGATTGGACTTGTATATTGTCTGGTATGATCTTTTTTCGAGTTAGGAATCGATCGGAGCGAGTTTCGGATTAAACAGAAAGCGGATTTTCATGAAAATGGCTATTTTTGCAATGCTGTCAAATGCGCACGATCCGTGCGTACCAGGGGCACGACCCGTGCGCCTGGTTCGGTTTCAGTTTTTAAAAATGCTTGACAGGGCGCACGACCCGTGCGTCCTAGGGGCACGATCCGTGCGCATGCGCACGATCCGTGCGTCCAGGGTGCACGAACCGTGTGCCTGGTCCGGGTTCAGTGTTTAAAAATGTCAAACAGGGCGCACGACCCGTGCGTCCCAGGGGCACGACCCGTGCGTATGCTTCTGTCCAAATTTTTCAAAGTGCCCTAAATGATTCCGTTTCGATTCCAATCCTCTCCTAATCCTTTCCTAACCCTTATATAATGATATTAGGCTTATGATGCCATGATTTCGGGTGTGTCACAACGGGTTTTACAAAACGCTTTTGATGACTAAATCGTTTCGAAAAACCGAATAATAGCGTACGTGTGCGGATATGTTTTATTGATAACAAATGGACTATGAGTCCTATGTAGCAAAGTATAAATTGATGAACTAAATGTTCATATGATCGTAGATATATATATATATTATATCGAGTTTGGGTGACGACCCATGTTGACATACTAGGCGGGGCAGTCATGATCCCTTACCCTAGGCTCTGTGCCATTAGGAGACACTATTGGTTATGGGGTTCGCCGGGATTAGCAGGTTTGCAGTCGGTGTTATGTTAAAAAGTTATGCGTTACGTTCACCGGGATTAGCAGGTTTGCAGTCGGTGGTACGTAAAAAGGTTTTACGGTACGGTTCACCGGGATTAGCAGGTTTGCAGTCGGTGTCGTACTGAACTAAAACCTTATAACACGGTTTACCCGGATTAGCAGGTTTGCAGTTGGTGCCGTGTCAAATCTTAAAATGGATTTCATAATTGAACCGAGAGTGTTAGTAGGGGTCTCGGTAGAACTCACTGAGATTGTATCTCACTGTTTAAATGTTGTTGTTTTACAGATAAACAGGGACAGAAGAAACCTCAGAGGCACGAGTAGGTGGCTCCGGGTGAAGGATGATGACTTAGTTTTACGTTTAAGTTTAATTTCCTTCTGTTGTCCATGTATCACAACACTATGGCTTTAGTGTTTTGTTTATCTTGCTTTCCGCTTTCTTGTATGACTCTGATTACCACAGTTGCTGACATTTTATGGTCTGAGTACCGTATGGTCTTATTTGTGTATAAGATGGTTATGTTGTATTTCAGCAAAAATTTTATAGTGGTATTCAGTGTCTAAACCGGAATTTTTATCTCTGATGTTTATTAATGTGCACTCGGGTGTTTTTATCAAATAAATATACCGGGGTGTTACAGCAACAATTAAACACCAATCATGCGGTTTAACACAGGAAATTCCTAATCACATATCACAATTACCATGGAATGCATACATAATTTCGAGATCATCATACAATTATCATGAAATCTACCTAAATGGCAACATAGTGCCAATTCCCACATACACCCCATTATTCACCCAATTAGAGAGAAGAATCCCACTCTTACCTTGTAAATTGTAGAGTACTAGCAACTTGATCACGAATTGGCAAGATCAAAACAGCAACCAAGCCTCCTCCTGTCCTTGCAATTGCGTCGTACGCTCCTCCCTTCTCCTCTCTATATTTTTGTTCTAATTTTTCACTTAAGGCATATGACTAAACCCTAAGGCCTTAACCCCTCATCATACACGCCTACTATGGGTCCTTTCTTGGATCATGGGCTATCCATCTCATTAAATCCACTTCGTTAACTAGGCATCACCACCTTAATTAACAAAAAACACCCCGTTAATTATATTAATAAAATTACTCTAAATAAATAATTTAAATATTTAATTAAATAAATTAATTAAATATTTGGGGCGTTACAACATGAAAACGGCGCCCATGGCGCCCAGCGCACCAGCACCCAGCAGCAACCTGCGAGCAACAAGATGGCGCCCAGGACAGATTTTTGGATTTTCAAACATCAACAAACATATGCATACATCATCAATAGGTGACAAACCTCATCAATCAGATTCAACATCAACATTTAGAGTTCAATACCTACAACTAGGGTTTTCAAGGATCAACAATACCTAGGGTTCCTTAACCTTCCTACATAGAGCCCTTCATACACCCGATTATAAGGTTAGAACCCCGCCCTTGCCTTGGATTGAAGAATTCGAAGCTCTCCTTGGCCTTGCCCTAGCTCTCTTCGCCGCCCCTCCTTGCTCTTCTCTCCCAATTCTTTTTTTTTCTCTTCTAAAGTGAGCAAAACCCTAAATAACACCTTTTTATAATTATTTGGTCTTATGGGCTTTCTCATTTACTTATGCGATTTTGGCTTCATGGGCCTCCTTTACACCTCCCTTATTTTACTACTCCTAACACTAACAATAGGCCCACATGCGAAAAATATATTTTTACTCTAATATTTTCCTATCACTTAATTCCTAATAATTTAATTAAATAATCAATCAAATATTCGGGGCGTTACAACTCTCCCCCACTTAGAATATTTCCGTCCTCGAAAATTTACCTGACTCGAACAATTCGGGATAAGATTCCCGCATCTTGCTTTCCAGCTCACACGTCATGCTTTCTCCGGCAGCTCCCAACCAGACTACTTTCATCAAAGCGATCTCCTTGCCTCTTAGAGTCTTCACCTCATGATCCTCGATTCGTACAGGCATCGTCTCCACAGTGAGATTATCCCGTACTTGCACATCATCCTAAACCCATCTTGGAAGCATCACAATACACCACAAAAGACTCTCCCGGATTGGGTAACGTCAAAATAGGAGACGTCGTCAATCTCTTCTTCAATTCGGCGAAACTTTCTTCACAACGAGTGTCCCATATAAAGGCTTTACCTTTGCAAGTCAGCTGAGTTAACGGAAGTGCTAGCTTCGAAAAACCCTCGATGAACCTTCTATAATAACCAGCTAACCCCAAAAAGCTTCTAATCTCGGTAGCCGACTTCGGGGCTTCCCACTGCAACAAAGCATCTACTTTAGACGGATCCACCGCAATGCCACTACCTGAAATGACGTGACCAAGGAAACTCACTTCCTTCAACCAGAATTCACATTTAGACAGTTTTGCATATAACTTCTTCTCTTTCAGGACTTCCAACACTAATCTCAAATGTTCTGCATGCTCTTCTTCTGACTTAGGGTAGACCAGAATGTCATCGATGAATACCACTACAAACTGATCCAAGTAGGTATGGAAGATAAGGTTCATGTATTCCATAAATACTCCCGGCGCGTTGGTAACACCAAAAGGCATCACCGAATACTCATAATGCCCGTAACGAGTTCTAAATGCCGTCTTCTGAATATCCTCATCTTTCACTTTAATCTGATGGTAACCCATCGCAAATCAATCTTACTAAACACTTGAGCACCCACCAGCTGATCCATCAAATCATCTATCCTTGGGAGTGGATACTTGTTCTTAACCGTTACCTTATTCAACTGTCTATAATCAACACAGAGCCTCATACTCCCATCTTTCTTCTTTACTAGCAACACAGGAGCTCCCCACGGCGACACACTTGGTATCACAAACTGCTTTTCAAGCAAATCTTCCAGTTGCTTCTTCAATTCGGACAATTCAGATGCTGACATCCTGTACGGTGCCATGGAAACAGGTCTGGTACCAGGTACAAGATCGATAGCGAATTCCACTTCTCTCTCTGGCGGCACATTTGGAATCTCATCAGGGAAAACTTCAGAAAATTCACACACTACCTGCAACTCCTCAATTACGGCTCCGTTCTCGACAGACATTGATGCCATCAGCGAGAATAACTGGACTTCCTCCTGCATCAACTTCCGTAACTGCTTAGCAGACAACAAACTAGCTTCCTCCTCTCCAGGGGTAGAAAAACTCACAGACTTACTACTACAGTTAATATGCACATGGTTACACTCTAACCAGTTCATACCCAAGATCACATCCAATCCACGTAACGGCAAACAAACCAAATCAACAACAAAGTCTCTGTCGAAAATCGACAAAGGACATTGAGAACACACAAGAGAAGTAGTCACCGACCCCTTAGCTGGAGTATCGACGACCATCTCCCCATTCATAGAAGACAACGCAAGACCCAATCTTTCAACACAATCAGCAGCAATAAAACAGTGAGTGGCACCGGTATCAACAATAGAAGTTAGAGGAATATTATTAATGAAGCATGTACCTCTAATAAGTCCATATTCTTCAGAAGTCTCTGTCCCTGCCAAAGCGAACACTTTTCATCTGGCTCGCTCTTTCTTCGGTTTTTGACACTGACTACTAATGTGTCCTCCTTCGCCACAGTTGAAACAAATCATCTCCTTATGCTCGCACTCAGGTGCGTCATGCCCGGTCTTACCACAACGGAAACACCTCCTCACTTCAAGCTTACACACGTTACTCTTATGACCAGCTTTGCCCCATTTGAAGCACACAATAACAGCAGGAGCATCTCCTCCACTAGTTCTCTTACCATCAGCAACTCTCGACTTACCTTTACCAGCAGGAGCATCATACGGCTTACCACGATTCTGAGGCTTGCTCCTCTTCTCATTAATAATCTTATAATGCGCATTGTTATCCTCCTCATAGATTCTAAAGCTATCAATCAAATCAGCAAAGACACGGATCTTCTGATATCCAATGGCCTTCTTGATCTCTGGCCGCAACCCGTTCTCGAACTTGATGCACTTCGAAAATTCAGCAGTGGCTTCACTATAGTGCAGATAAAACTTGGCTAACTCCACAAACTTAGCAGCATACTCAGTAACTGACAGGTTTCCCTGCTTCAGCTCAAGGAATTCGATTTCCTTCTTGCCCCGGACATCCTCAGGGTAATACTTCCTCATAAATTCCCTACGGAACACCACCCAAGTGATCTCTTCACCTGCAGCTACCAATCTTTGACTAGTCTCTAGCCACCAGTCATCAGCCTCTTCTGCCAACATATGAGTACCATAACGAACCTTCTGCGCTGGAGTGGAGTCCATCACACGGAAGATCCTCTCTATCTCCTTCGGCCAAGCCAACGCCCCACCAGGATTGTACTTGCCTTTGAAGGTAGGCGGATTCTCCCTTTGAAAGGTCGCCAAACTACGAGACCCAGCATTTTCACCAACGTTCTGTTGACTCTCCACGGCCTGAGCCATAGCCGCCAAAGCAGCAGCGATAGCAGCATCATTCCTTCCAACCATCTTAACTTATCACTACAACACAAACAATAGTTAGAATCAATGACAATACTCTATCGTCGGTTGACACAATAACTGGACGACTTGGCCGGACAGACCGAAACTGCTCTGATACCACTAATGTAACACCCATTTCTACCTGGCAATTTAATAGTAAAAATCAGAGTTTTCAAAAATTTCAACAATTAAACGGATGCTATATTTTTCCAACTAAAATCCCCAAACGAGCATAACTAGGTCATTTATAGCATCAGATACATAGCACATAAAATAGGAGGAATCAATCAACAAAACAAGTCAACTTGCAATTACAACGCAGCGGATTCAAACGGGTTTTAACTCGAAATCAGACAATAGAATAACAAAATAAAGTAGTAATAAATATGCGTCCATCCCCCCGAGTGCTACGTATCAGAGCGACGACACCGACTCGAACTAACGAAGGTACATGGCCTTCAGTCATGGTTACCTGCACGTTACCAACATTGGGGTAACATTCAAACAGAAGGGGTGAGATGTCCAACCATATAATAAGAGGTATGAAAAACAATATATATGGAATCAGGACCTAACTACATTACTTCACATCAATCAGGTAATCTCAATCATTAAGAGTCAACGACATAGCCGCTCAATTATGCAATACGGTATGTAATGCGAAATGCGGCTCAATACTATGCACATGCATGCGGTACCGTTTGGAGAAGAACTCCCGACTAAAAACCTGCCAATAAATAGAGGCATCAACGACTAAAATTTGCCAATCCAGGCCGACGTGTGAGACGAAGCTCTAGGGCCATCAGCCCTCGACAAAAATGCAAATGCCATGCGACGCGATGATAAATGCTCAACTATCAATAACAATGGTTACATAGCATCACGACAACAACGATAACGGGAAACTACAATTTGGCCATAGGCCTACGACATAGTATCCTTGCAAAATAAATAGAGGCAATCCAACGACAAAAGGAAACAACATTGGTCATAGGCCTACAACAGAATATATTAACAATGAATGGGCAATTCAACTAGGGCAACATTACCAACAATTATCAATTAGCCACTTTTAACAACTTTAACAACCAACAAATGTCAATTGGCCAATTTTAACAACCTTTCCAAAAATTTAGGGCAGCCACACATTGGCGCCCATGAGACAGCAGAAAATGGCGCCCTACTAGGCGCCCAGCAAGAAACAGGAACTGGCGCCCTACGCGCCCAGCACATCAGGAAATGGCGCCCATGGCGCCCAGACACCAGGAAATGGCGCCCATGGCGCCAAGCAACAGAACAGGGCAGCCAACATGGCGCCCAGCAACACAGACACGGCGCCCATGGCGCCCAGCAACAGAACAGGGCAGCCAACATGGCGCCCAGTAACACAGACACAGCGCCCATGGCGCCCAGCAACAGAACAGGGCAGCCAACATGGCGCCCAGTAACACAGACACGGTGCCCATGGCGCCCAGCAACAGAATAGGGCAGCCAACATGGCGCCCAGGAACACAGACACGGCGCCCATGGCGCCCAGCAACACAGACACGGCGCCCATGGCGCCAAGCAACAGAACAGGGCAGCCAACATGGCGCCCAGTAACACAGACACGGCGCCCATGGCGCCCTGCAACAGAACAGGGCAGCCACACTTGGCGCCCTTGGCGCCCAAGGCGCCAGAACAGCAACAGGGCAGCCACAACATTGGCGCCCTTGGCGCCCATGCGCCAGAACGACACAGCAAACAGCAACTGGGCAGCCACAACATTGGAGCCCTTGGCCCCCATGCGCCAGAAACAACACAGCAACAGCAACTGGGAAGCCACAACATTGGCGCCCTTGGCGCCCATGCGCCAAAAACAACACAGCAAACAGCAACTGGGCAGCCAGACATTGGCGCCCTTGGCGCCCATGCGCCAGAACATCAAAACGGCGCCCATGGCGCCCAGCGCACCACCGCCCAACAGCAACCTGCGAGCAACAAGATGGCGCCCAGGACAGATTTTTGGATTCTCAAACATCAACAAACATATGCATACATCATCAATAGGTGACAAACCTCATCAATCGGGTTCAACATCAACATTTAGAGTTCAATACCTACAACTAGGGTTTTCAAGGATCAACAATACCTAGGGTTCCTTAACGTTCCTACATAGCGCCCTTCATACACCCGATTATAAGGTTAGAACCCCACCCTTACCTTGGATTGAAGAATTCGAAGCTCTCTTTGGCCTTGCCCTAGCTCTCTTCGCCGCCCCTCCTTGCTCTTCTCTCCCAATTCTTATTTTTTTTTCTCTTCTAAAGTGATCAAGACCCTAAATAACACCTTTTTATAATTATTTAGTCTTATGGGCTTTCTCATTCACTTATGCGATTTTGGCTTGATGGGCCTCCTTTACACCTCCATTATTTTACTACTCCTAACACTAACAATAGGCCCACATGCGAAAAATATATTTGTACTCTAATATTTTCCTATCAATTAATTCCTAATAATTTAATTAAATAATCAATCAAATATTCGGGGCGTTACAAGAGGCACAACGCCCCCCCCCCCCCCCCCCCCCCGCGTCTATAAATACAGGGTCACCCTCAAGAATCAGGTACGCTCTCTCTCATAAGTACCTCTCCACCACTCATGTTTGCTGACTTTGGCATCGGAGTGTCTGCAGGTACCGACCCCTCCGACCTCCAACCTCGGAGGAGGACGACTCTGGTGGAATCAACCCGACTTCAGCCATGGGGAGCCTGATCTTAACCAACTCTTCTACAGACTGCAACCTCGGAATCCGAACTCGATAGCAAAGTACAGAACACTATGCAATCTAAAAGATGTTTGTGTTCGAAATTCTTGTGTACATATATATGGTTTGAGCACTAAAGGAGTGAAATAAGTAAGTGATTCCCGCATACATTATTTACTTGGCTTGCCATGATGATATGTTGAGTTGATCCTTCTAGGTATAAAATGAATGCCTTAAAAATGAAATAATAATTCTTATATCCTAGTTTTAAGAACTAGAAATATTGTGTTGCTCAATACATGTTATGTGTTTGTAATTCTTGAAGTTAGAAATGTATGGTGTAGTATCTATGTGGTTTGGCTTGTTTTGTTACTTTTGTCAACCATGTTCATTATCTTTAGCTTGCTTTGTGTTCTTATCTATGTACTTGAATCTAGTAAGTGTTAGTCTTCTTTTAGATTGAATATAAAGAGAAATCTTATTCAAAATATATTATATGCCAAGAATGATGCTTTATGTCTTAGAGGTCAAATTGTAAATCTTTCTATGATTTCTCATTATTGTTTCGCAACTGAATGAACTGATCTCAATAGTTTAATGATTGTTGTGCAATGGTGGTGAATGTCGAAGTGTGAGCATATATACCATAATTTAGTTTTGTTGTGGAATAAGAATGTTTTGAAACTTTGATTCAATTACAATATCTATAGTGATAACTGATTGAGAGTATGCTACCTAGTACTTAGGCAAGTTATGTGCTTCTTGCACTCGAACTTCTTAGATAAAATATCCTTTGTTTTCATTGGTTGGATGGTCTTGAAGTTGAAGAACCATAAACGAGACCTTCTTTCTAGTAGAATACCAAAACACTTAAGTATGATTAGTATGAGGATTTTCTCTTCTTTGTTATGGCATGAAAGTATGTCTTAAGAATAAACTTGATACACCTACAGTGTTCACTATAAACACAAAGCATGTCAGGAATCTCTTAGGATGATCGATTGTCTTATATACGTTAATGAGAATTTGAGAATATTTAGTGTAGATATTTGTTTAGAATTTGAACATGTCCAACACTATATCTTGAATGTTATGGAATCTTTTTTGGGAATATGAGATTGCTTGTAGACAATTGTCATTGTTAGCATTGGATGCATATAAAATCTTCAAAGGAACTTATGTATCAAAATCTGTTTAGAGATTTTATGAGTATGCACATTAACTCAAATATTCATCATATTTAACGGATCAACTTGCTGATTTTCAACCTATATATATGTTTAACATAGACAGAATATAGAGACTTTTGTTTTGCTCTTTTCAGATTTCATATTCTGAACTTTGCACACTAATCTTTGTTGATACTTGAAATTTAGAATTTGATGCTTGATATTGTTGAGAATGGAAAATGATTCAAAAAGCTAATTCATTCAAATGACAAACATGCCTTTTAAGGGAGGTTTACACTGAGTGTTTGTTACAAAGATTCATAACAGAAAACTATCTATTAGCAGCTACAAAACTGACTTAACTTGCTGCTAACCGAACTTAACTAACTAATACAACTCAATTAAGACTAAACAGAAATATACAACTAACAATGATTGAATGAGGAATGATTTCGTTTTTAACAAATTTCCGGGATGTTTAGGGAAAAAAACTTATTTTTTCCGGAAATATGATTGAATGAGGAATGATTTCGTTTTTAACAATTTTTTAGTGGTATTTTGGTCCGTTTGATCAATTTGGGGGGTACGGGGTCCAATGGGGGGGGGGGGGGGTAAAAAAAAAACTACCATATGTGAAATACCTCACATGATGACTTAAGATGTAGAAGTTTGAGCATGTGTTCAAAGTGTATGAATTGACTTTAAAGTATATGAATGAAATTGTTTCCTCATGGTTCTTGATGGCATGTAACAGTAGTGTATACATTTAACTTGTTTTCCAACTACAATTTTGAGGGCAAAATTTCTAAAAGGTGAGGAGAATGTAATATCCCCAATTTTACATTTCATTATATTGTTATTTTTTTATTGTAAGCATTGGTTTGTAATGAAGGGTTCAGATTTGGTTAACTTTTCATACCTATAATAGAAGTAACTAAGTGGGACTTTTTCTAAAGTTATCTTTAGAAATAATTTTGATATCAGAATAAGAAGAGGCTTAAGTAATAGAGGGAAGAAATTGGGGATTGCTCCACTAAACCACACCTCTCGGCACATTGAACCACCAGCCCACAATATTTTTATGGCTTGCGAGTTTCATACCCCCTCATTAGATATCATACCCCCCAAATTACCCAAACTACCAAAAATACCCCTTCTCCCTTATCTCCGGAGTGAGAAGTGAGTCAATTTTTCTTCTTCCGGGAAACATCTCGAAAGAGATAAATCCGGAAGTATACTTGTTTCGAGAATTATCTCTATTTGATAAATTCGGAAAACAAATATAATTCTGGATTTATCTCTTTTGAGATGTTTCTGGAAAATTATTTTGATTTATGTTCAGGAGATAAATCTGGAACTCAAAAAACACTTTCGGATTTATCTCCTTGAGCTGTTTCTGGGAAAATTTTCAAAACTTGTTCCGGATTTAATTAAATGACATAAATCCCGATTTTTTTTTTAAAATTGTTCTTTACTAATATTGTGTTATTTTTGAGTGTCGGCGAAATCAAGACCGTCAAAAGTGTCGGCGAAATCAAGGCCGTCAAAATACATAATCAAACCCAATAATATTATAATATAAATTCATGTTATGTCTACAATATCAATTGGGCCGGTTTGTGCAATAGGATCTAGAGCGACAGCAGACCATAGTTGGAGACGTCCAACCAATGGATATAACCACGATCTAGCGTCGTTTGGTGCATAATGATGCCATAATGCATGAACAGGAGGTAAAACACTAATAGAGTTCAAGTTAACCTGCACCCAATGAAGCCCATGGGCAAACCCAATACCAATGAATCTACTCTGACGAGCTACATATGATCCTCTCAACGGTTAAAATGTCCATGACCCTCCCTCCGTCGATGATAACGCAACCAGAGTTATGTTATATCTGGTTGCTATAACGTGCCCCAAATCAGGCATCGTCATCCACTTCTCAGGCTGTTGGGCCCCAAGACCACACACATATAATGAATCACCTGAGCATATAGATGTCTTATTCATGAATCATGTCTTTACGAACTAATGGCCAACTTTCCTCTCCATGACCAAGTGAGGCAGAAATACATCGGTACCCAAAATTTCCATCCCCGCCCACATAAATAATGTCATCATTGTTGGAGTGGATATGTAGAGGAAGGTGGGATATCAAATGCATGTCATGCTGTAGTCGACTAGTCGCTCCTTTGCTGACCGCTGTGAGGGTAACTGGGAGAGTTGTAGTGAGGAAGGTTGCTGTTTTGATGACCGCTGGGAGGGCTGCATTGATGACCGTTGAGAGGGTTGCTTGACTGAGTTCTGGGTGTCGTTCTTCATTGGCTCATCCACATGCTGAAAAAAGGAAGGGTCTCGTTTCACATCATACTGTTTCCGCTTCTTTGGTGCACCCTTCGTCTTCACTCTGGAGATAGGTGGAACCATAAATGTTGTGCTAGGAAAGGAAAATTCATCAAGACCTTTCTTAAATACAAACTTTTTAGCAATATCCATAGCATTAAAACGCTTCCAAATCCTCTCAATGGGAGTCAACCACCTCCAATGGGATTGGACCACCTCCATGGTGCAAATAACCAAGGTCGCAAGCACAAGGTAACATATGTAACTTTAATCGTGCACCCACATCGAGCTTTATCGGTACCCACACCAGACAAGGTTTTACCAAACCGCGCAGCTTCTTGTATGTAGCGACCGAAAAATCCGGGAGAGGGATTCTTCGAGGATTACAATGAAGTCGCCACCAATATTTATTTTTACGGAAACATTGAAAAAACCTTTTAGAGGGATAAGGGGGTTTTACGGACCAGGTTTAGGCTCGAGAGTCGTTTATGCATAGGGAACGTATTAGCACCCTACGACATCCTTCCTAAGGAAGACTACCTTTTAACTAAACGTGCAAAAATTATTAGTCACAATATATTTGATTTACCCTTATTTAAGAATGAAAGGGAAATACAAAAGGCTAGACAAAGAGTCATTTATTTTGTTCATTTTTGAGAGATAGGATGGAATCGATTTGAAAATAACAAAAAAAGGTTTTTAATTAGTGCACTTGACAGAGGTGGCCCCCCCCTCTGCTCCTACGTATCTCCTGGTAGAGAATCAAAGGCTAAGTAATTCTTGGTAGAAAATATTTGTATGTTTAGTGTTTTTTAATTATATTTTGATAAAAATTATTTTTGTTGGGTAGTAAGAATAAGTAATCAGAAGGGTGCAATTAGGTGCAGGGTGCTGTATTTAAAATATGGGAGTGAGTAGTCTACGTTTTTGTTCCTGGGATCTGGGCTGCGAATGGGCTTAAGAACAGGGCGCTGTTATTATGAAACCGAGGGGGTGCGGGTAGTATTCTGATGTTTTTTTAATAAAAAGAGAGTAAAACTATATATGGCAACAAACCAAAAACCTAAACCTAATTCTCGCAAGGAAGAGCAAGGCACCGGTAGAGCTCACCGGAGGTCACGGCGCAACTCAACAATGGCGACAGCGACGGCGTACGAGGGTAATACGACGGCGCATGGTGGCGATGAAGTGGTTGCTGGTGACGAGGGTGTCAACGAAGGGGTTTTGCGACGCAACGGACGGGGGATTCGAGACGGTGGGCTGATTTGAGAAGAAGACTTCCGAGGTGTTTCCCGGGGAGTTCGCCGGCGATTTGGCGGTGTTTTCGTGGTTCAGGTTCGTTTTCTCTTCCCTTCCTGCATTTCTCTCGTTTCTGATTATCACCCAATTTCTAACCAACCCCTAATTTTCTAACTGAACCTATTCCAAATTAATGGCCAATTTGGTTTCAATTTTTTTGTACAGATTACTTCTAACCCTAAATTTTTACTTAACCTATACCAAGTTCATCCCTAATCCTAATTTCGTTTCCTGAGCATTGATTCTGAAAACCCCCTAATTTGCTCATGTATTGATCTACAGAAAAACTAACCTGTTCATAGTTCTAACAGTACTAATATTTCGAACGTAAACCGAACCTAAATACCCTTTTTTTTTAATTCATAATACTGCTGTGAAACTGACTTCAGATTAATAACACTTACATTTTATCTACAAAATAACCTATTATATACTCAATTTGATAACACCTAAAGAAACAAAAATTAAACGCAGAGACCCACCTCTATTTCAGCTTTTGATAATCTCCTGTTTGCTCTGCTACTACTGCTGCCTACACTTGTTGCTACTGCTGTTCCCACTTGTTTCAGAAAAATTGATGCTTTGTGGTTAGGGTTTCAGTGTAAAACCCTAACTATTTTTGCTCTGATTTTCTCTGAATTTCTGTGTATTTTTTTCTCTCAGTTTTTGTGTATATTTTTTCTCTCAGTTTTTGTGTTTCTGTTGCTATGTGTGTATCTGCGTCTCTCAGTCTGTTCTGTTACTGTTGTTGCCTATTGTATTTATAGTCAAAATGTTGTGGTGTAGGTGTGGGTGTTGAAGCAGGGAATCAAAAACTCTTGGGGACAAATTCTGAAGAACAAACAAAGAACCAAGAGGTGGTGGCAAGGGAGTACTCAAAAGTGGCTTGGTTGGGGTTTATTTGGAACAAAACAAGGGAGCAAAGAGAAGGAGCAAATGGCTCAATTCTTCAAATGTTGCTGCCAGCAACAGTGCTGCAGCTAACAGGGGCGCTCCTTCCCTATTTTTTTTATTTTTATTTTGTTTTTTTTTTAATTTTTGTACTTTTTTGTATTTAATTTTTTTGTCTACATGTATACCAAAGTTGACTTTGGGTTGTACCATTATTTTGTAAAAAGCATTAATTCAGAAACTGATTTTTATTAGATTTGTTTTTATATATAACAATAATCACAAACAAATTAAACTAAATAACAATAATCATATTATCAATAAATAATGAGCACCGAGATAAACATTCGTATACGACGAGACACGAACACGCTTCCGTGATGAGAGAAAATATGCGCGCATAATTAAAGATAACACGTGCGAATTAAAACGGTTTGCATTAGTCTATCGGACAAAATTAGGGTATGACATTGTAGAATGGAGTGTTGTGCCGGACATCCACGCGGCTAGTACTTTTTTTTGAAAAGACTCCACAATCTTATCCATTTGTGCATTCAGCATACCGTGCATTCCCTCCCAGCATCTGCACAAATCTCCTCCACTAAAGCCCAGAGCCATCTTCAATGCCCAATGTGCCGGCTCAACCCTAGTATGAAACCAAATAAAATTAAACCCGCCTCGTTAGCATATAAAATTAAAACAAAACAATACAGTCAATGAAAAATGATTACAGATTAAATGACGTACCTATTAGTTGTAGTATTTTCAAAGTGTCTCACCCTATTAATCCACACCAAGACAAATCTCTTCTTGTGAGGAATCAACCAATAGTCGTTCACGTAAGACACAGATTGGGGTATATCAACACATGATTGTTCGAACTCAGAGACCCGCTGAAAAAACTCTTCCTCGTCGGTAGAGTTAACTATCTCTTCCACAGATTCATCACTAACTCAACCCTATCCCCGTTCACCCACTGTTTACACTAAGCATTTACATTCTTGCTGATGTGATACCAGCAAAGCAAATTCAGACTCTCGGGAAACACGAAGGCTATGGCATTCATCAGTGTCGTATCTCTATCGGTGAAGAACAACTGAGGGAGTGTAATATCTACCACCATCAAATCTCTCAGTGTCTGCAATACCCATCTATAATGGTCGTACCATTCTGAAGACAAGTAAGCAAATGCAACCGAAAATGTGAACTCGGTGGAAGTCACACCAACAATCTCCAAGAGAGGCAGCCTATATTTGTTGGTTTTGTAGGTGGTGTCCATAATCAAAATGCTTGGAAACATCCTCAATAAGTTGATAGACTCATAAGCTTCTGTATCTCTGTTCTAGAGCCTCTCTGACTCGAACGGAACATCCTACGCTCTCTATACAGCTGCGTGATACTACTCAAGTTGCCCTCAAATCTCTTCTTAATTGCCTCCAAACTCTTCAACGGTTTATCATTTAACATTGTATGCTCTTCCACCATAGACCGATCCTCCTTAGTAGACCGCCTAAAGATTGGAAGGCCGATACATGTTTTATGAGGCTGATGATTGTGAAGTCCACAACTAACTTTGACTTTCCAATCCCCAAAAGGAGGATTCAATTAATGGTGTAGCTTTCAGTCTGAAAGGAAAACCACACTTCTTTGAAGACCTCGCTCTAGAACAACTGAGGTCTACTCCCGTGTATATAGCATGTTTCTCGCAACCCAAAATAATTTTGTTCTTTCTTCCCATACCAATGGCACTATCTGATCTAAGAATGATAACCACCACTTTCCCGACTCCTCTAGCCCAACGTACGAGATCGTCACGAATAGCAAAAATCTACAAAATCAACAATTTTTCTTTATTATGACAACTAATAAGTTATAAATAATCGTAAAAAATTTAATGGGAGATGTCTCTCGGTAGTCGCAAATGCGCCCGATAAATCCATAGTATAGGGAAGCGAACCATCAACCGTAGCCATATACTGTATGATTTATAAAATAAACAAAGTATAAACATAAAAATATAAAATATTTAAAAAATAAATAAATGCATTCCAGATTTATCTATGATAAATAAATCCGGAGGTAAAAAATTTAACCTTCCGAATGTATGTATTACATATAAATCCTGAAACAAAAAAAAAGTAATTTCCAAAACTATGTGATTGGACATAAATTCGGAAGCCAAATTTATACTTCCGGATTTATGTCTGAGAGATAAATCCGGAAATTCAAAAAAAATTACATTCCAAAAATACCTCTTAAGGGATAATTCCGGGAATGGTAAAAAATTTGGTGCTCCGGAGTAACTTTTGGTGAAAATGAGAGCGGTAAATTGGGGTTAAACAATTTTGGGGGGTGTGGGGCCTAATGAGGGGGGGTATGAAATTCGCAACCCTCTTTTTATTTCCTCCTCCAACCAATAAAGAAACATGAAGCCCTTGTCTCATTTATCATTTCATTACTAGCCAATAGGGGTGCACAAAATAACCGGTTGAATGATTAAACCACATCGATATCCATATCTGGTTCAATAAATCTGGATATTTGTGCTAATTTTTATAATCGGTTATTTCAGTTTTTCAAAAATGGTTATGGTTTTTATCCGGTTATGTGATGGATATCCGTTGGATATCCAACGTTGGATATCTCAAAAATGCTCTCTCTCTCTCTCTAAGGCCTTTTTCAAGGTCTGGGAAATGAATTTTTCCACATTAATAGGATATTGAAAGGACATAGTATCAACTAAAACATGGTTCCTATTCTCTTATGATTCAAAATAGAGATCAATAAATTCTGGATGGGCACCCCAAATAAATTCTGGTGAGAAATGAAATAAAAAAGAAAAACACTAAAACAAAATCTCTAGTTTTTTTCTTTGAAAAAATGTTTCCACTTGCCAGATCAGTTCTAATATAATAGTACCAAAGTCTATTCTAAACCTAGTAATGGGCCGGCCACTGATAAAAGCTATGCAGGTAGCATTACTTTTCCTCTTTCTAAACCATCTCGAGAACTTTTACGGAGTCTTATCATACCTTAAGTTGCTTGATTTTTCAGGTACTATTAATATATGTGGGATTCAAAGTTACTAAACCTTCAGACAATTTCTGAGTCTGGTGTTCTTGCAGGATTTGAAGTTGGATCAGTGGATGGATGGACAAGTAGCATTGCGGATTTGTCATTCATCCAATTCAAACGACATTGGGTCTGTTCTCATTTCACATATGCATATTAAGATAGAAAACTTTTGGTGTCTGATTGTTGTTATGAGGGCACGTGTGTATGTGGTGTTCATTGCTTCGTTTTTAGTGCAGCACTGATGAAATAGCAATTGCAACTTCAGTTTCTTTCTTTTCTTTTTCAGCTACCATTCACCATTGTATTCTTGACCTTTGCCAAATCTCCTATGACTTCAATGTAAAATGCAGGGTGTATAAGTGTTATACCTCAGCCATTTTATCAGCTTGTTTGCTTATTTGTCACGTCAAGGCTCAAGTCCTTTACTGTCTTCTTATCTTCCCAATTTTGATACATGCATTAAACACATGCTACTAGTAGCTCCTCTTGTAGCAATCTTAGATTTATTGTCTTCTCATTTAATATTTTTATCAGTGCCTCTTAAATCTTGATCTCCCTACCCTATTATGTTATGCTTCTCTCATCCAGTCATCCTTTCGTTTTTCTTGCATAAAAGAAAATTCCTAACAGAAAAACCCAAACCCGAGTTATTTAAAGCATGGCTACCGTGAATTCCTTTCTGAAGCTCTCGCTCACTCAGTTACCATCCTTCTTTTTGACTGAGAGTACCGGGGGAGGGGGGGGGGGGGGGGGAAGCACTGGAACTATATACGATGAGGCCTTGTTGAAGCATGTCATGAATCTGTGTCTCTATCTCTTGCTTCCGAAACAGTAAGGACGTATGCAGTGGCGGACCCAGGACCCCGGGGTCAAGGGTGTCAAATTTTTTAAGGCCGGTGTCAAATGGGTGCAAAACTTGGTCTACTAGTACAATTTCAAATTTTCAGGGGTGTCAAAATTAAAATTTCAAGAGATTTAGGCTATTTATATAGGGTGCTTAGTGCAAAAAAAAATTCCAGGGGGTTCAGCTGAACCCCCTGGATATATGCCAGGTCCGCCACTGGACGTATGTTTCCTGGGTTAGAGCCTTTAGTTAGGGTATCAGTGTTGTCAAATGGAGGTTATGGTGGCGCCATGGCGGAATGGCGTGGCAGACTTTAACCTGGGCGCCATACAATGGAGGTTATGTTGTGGGGTTCAAATGGAAGTCGCCATGGCTATAGAGAGCATGGCGCTATGGCGGAAAAAGCAGACAAAGCGGCCAAATTAGTGTTTTTTGGGTTTGGGTCGTTCGACCCGACCCGAAATCAGGCCCAATGAAGAAAAATCCTAATCTATGACCCTCCTCTCTCTTTAACGGCCCAATTTCTTCTTCCACTCATTCACGAACCTTTCTCTCTTTCCACTGTCTCTACTCTCTTCTTCTACATTCTCACTGCATCACCACTTCCCTGCGAGACCCCCACCACCCCTCTCTTCCACTGGCGACCACTGCAACTGCATAAGTTTTATAAGGTCTATTTTTTTTTCAATTTTTTTTGCAATAGAAAGAGGTATAGAGCCTCGTTAAAACCTTCTAATGCAAAACTCTCCTTAGAGAAAAAATACTAAGAAGGAAAAAGAGTATTCCCCCTAAAATTTATTGATAAATAGGGAAAATAAACAAAAACATGGGGGGACTAGACCAAAACCCATGAGTAAAAACAATATTACAACCGAATGGAAATAAAAACAATCCTATAAACGTAAGTAAAGACATCACTATACTGCTCTCATCCCAACCAGGTTAGCACCAAAGTCTCTACCAATCATTTGCAACACATCAAAAAAAGGAAGCAAAAAGAAAACCCAAACCATCAAGAGGAAGAACACTAAACCCAAGAAAGAGATTAGCAAAATTTGTAGCTAGGCTAGCCTAACCTATTCTTGAAAAAATCTTCTGCAATGAAACTAGGAATAAGATCCCACCAAACAATATCACTCAATTGGGAGCTCCAACCCAAAGATGTCAAGGTCAAAATGCTTTGAAAAGAGAAAGTATCGATATGGATGCTCAGGATTCCTCCAAGCCAATTCCAAATATGTTTCGCAAACGTGCGGGCAAGGAGAGGTGCAGAGAGGTCTCTAAATCACTACCACAAAGACTACATGTAGAAATGACGGTGCAACCTCTAATGCAAAGTTGACCATCAGTAGGGATTTTATTATGGAGAGCCCTCCAAAGAATAACGGATTTGGCAGGCATGATAAAATTCTTCCAAACAATCTCCTTGAATTCTTGAATGTCAAATCACCAGAATTAGAACAATCCCACATCAGTCGATCCTCCACCGGAACAGTGGGAATAACAATCTCCTGAATTTCTGAGTGAAGCTGAGGGAAATGACTAATGAGATCCACAGGGGATGGACCATCGACTATTTACTATAATGTCACCCAAAGTAGCTTTAATGTCACAATGCAAATTTATAGGAATGTCAATCGTATCCACGATAGGCTTAGAGAGACAAGAATCAGTCCAAAAATTTATTCAGACACCATTCACAAGCTTCCAAGTTGAATGCTCAAGAATCTCAGAAATACAAGATTTAAAACCAACCCAAATAGAGAAGACATGATAATTGTGGATACCTTGTATTGCAGGTAAACTAATATTGCAGGACATGTTTTGATGATGAAAAAGACAAAGGTAAAGTTAATGGCCAAAAGTAAAGAAAAGTGACTAAATATCAAAGTCACAATCCAAGACAATCAAGCCCAAGAATTGAAGATTCAAGTTTAAGGGAAGTCCTTAAATATAAAGGTATTCCTTAGGGTTTGGGTGTGTCTTAGGAAAAAGCGTAAGCTCTTTCAAAGGTCAGCTCGTATATCAAAGTCTCACACACTCACAAGTTTTACAAAGATGCATACATACGTACGTAAACATACCTATCATCTTTAAAACATACAAATCGATTTTATCTTACATATACATTCATCAAAATCGATTTTCAGGCCAATCAGAAAAGGCAGAATCGATTTTCACTTCATATATTTTCAGTACATAAATCGATTTCTGAGCCAAACATTTTTAAAGGAAGAATCGATTCCCACTCTTCTACACTTAACTGAGAATCGATTCCTACATGTCTCAGGCAAGCTGAGAATCGATTCATACAAATTTTCACTAGCCCTCCATGGTTCTCAAGAATCGATTGTCCCTATTTTTCAAACAAATCAGAATCGATTCCTCACTTAAATGAATCGATTCCTAGATCAAATGCTTTCAACAAAGAATCGATTCCTACACTATTTTTAACGTAAACTTAATTTTTTCATAGCCTATAAATAGGCACTGCATTACGTTCATTTCGACAACACAACCCATTTCACGAATCAGAGAACTTTTGAGAAAAACTCTTTACGCTTTTACTTTTGCTCGTCACGCACCGTTGGTCCGTCTGAGCTGATCTGTTGCTAAGAGTTAGTTGGGGTTGCATTCTTCAAGTTGTAATATCTGCCTTCATTAGAGGTATTTCTGTCTTTACAATTGTTTATTATTTAATTGTTGTGATTTGTTCTAGGGAGTGGGGTATCTCTCTAGGGTAGCTGTTTGTACTAGGAAGTGGGGTATCTTTCTGGGGCAGCTGATTGTAACAGGGGTGGGGTATCTCTTGTTATTGTTATATTAGATTTGAGGGCTCTCCATAGGTGGGGTATCCTAGGAGGAGAGTGCCTGAGTCTGTAAAGGTTTTCCAAGACACCTGTAAGCCTTGTTGTTTTGTGTAGTGGAAAATCTCACAAGGGTGTGAGGACTGGACGTAGGTCACTAGGAGGTGACCGAACCAGGATAAATCTCTGTGTGCTTTACTGCTTTCCTGCTTTACTGTTATACCGCTTTACTGCTTTATATTCTAATTCCTTCGCTTCCACTTAACCTGCGCGAAATTGATCTAAGTCATTGAAAAAAGGGAAAAACGTTTTCGAAAGATCTGAAAAGTTTTTTAATCTCAATTCACCCCCCTCTTGAGACTAAAGCCACTTGGTAACAAGTGGTATCAGAGCTAGACTCTTGTATAAAGGGCCTAGCAGCTTCAAGAGAAATGGCTTCAGGTTGGTCTACGCAAGAGGGTGCTTCTCTTACCCGTCCTCCGGGATTCAACGGGAAAGATTATGCATATTAGAAAGAAAGAATGAGAATCTTTATTGAAGGGGTAGACTTAGATGTTTGGGATGCTGTGGAAAAAAGACCCTATGTCCCCACACACATAGTAGATGGTATTCCTACAAATAAAAGTAGAAATGAATGGTCTGATGATGAGAAAAGAAAAGTGCAACATAATTTACGTGCCAAAAATATTATTACTTCTGCTTTAAGTCCTGATGAATTTTTTCGAGTTTCAAACTGTAAATTTGCCCAAGAAATGTGGGATAATCTCCAAGTTACTCATGAGGGTACAAATGAAGTGAAAAGGGCAAGAACAAATACTCTTATCAGAGAGTACGAACTATTTAGAATGAATACAGGTGAAACAATACCAGAAATGCAGAAACGGTTCACTCACATAGTGAATCAGTTAAGCTTGTCGGGAAAGTCATTTCCTGCAGAGGATTTAATCAACAAAGTTCTGAGATGTCTGAATAGAGAATGGCAACCCAAGGTTACTGCTATAGCTGAATCAAGAAATTTAGCTACTATGACTCTGGCTACTCTGTTCGGTAAACTTCAAGAGCATGAACTAGAACTCACCCGTCTAGCTGAGTACGAAAACACAGATAAGAAAAAGAAAAGCTTGGCTCTAAAAGCATCTTGTTCTAGTCGGTTTGATGATAGTGACAACTCAGATGATGAAATTGATGAAAGTGAAGAGAATATGGCTCTTATGGTTCGGAAGTTCAAAAGGTTCATGAAAGGCAACAACTATCCAAGGAAGAACTTCAAATCAAAAAAATTCTCTAGCAAAGAAAGCTCATCCGGTCCTCCTACTTGCTATGAATGCGGGAAACCCGGGCACATGAAAATGGAATGTCCTAATCTACAGAAAAAGGACTCCAAATTTGAAAAGAAGGCATTCAGGGATAACAAAGGAAGAAAAGCCTACATCGCATGGGAATAACAATCTCCTGAATTTGTGAATGAAGCTGAGGGAAATGACTAATGAGATCCACAGGGGATGGACCATCTACTATTTACTATAAAGTCACCCAAAGTAGGTTTAATGTCACAATGCAAATTTGTAGGAATGTCAATCGTATCCACGATAGGCTTAGAGAGACAAGAATCAGTCCAAAAATTTATTCAGACACCATTCACAAGCTTCCAAGTTGAATGCTCAAGAATCTCAGAAATACAAGATTTAAAACCAATCCAAATAGAGAAGACATGATAATTTACCGGCTTATTATTTTTATAGACTCTAGCTTTCTGAAGGAGAGCCCACTGTAAGTTGGTACATAAGAACTGCCACCCAAGCTTTAACATGCCATTCCTATTGATAGCTTTGATAGATCTCAAACCTAACCTACCTTCTTGAAAAGGCTTGAACAGCTTATTCCAAGCAACAGTTACAATTTTCTTGGCATTAACGTCCCCAGACCACACAAAATTTCTAATCCAAGAGTTAACGTTATTGAGGACGTTAGCAGGTCAAACATAAATACGAAAGCTGTTCACCAACATGCTCAGAATAATAGAGTTAACCAGTTGAACACTCCCCAAGATAGATAATAACAAACCTTTCTAGGAGAATAACTTAGCCTTAATTTTATCACTAATAGGCGATAAGTGATTTCTACGAGGCTTTTCTTTGAATAACGGGAAACCGAGATAATTAAAGGGAAAAGAACTGAACTGTACTGGCTGTGGATCTCGACCGAGTAACAGGCCGAGATGCTCACCAAGCTGAGAAGCTAGAGACCTCACGACGGTGATGACAAGATGGGTTTGGCGGTGCTCGGAGCTTCAATGAGAGACACAGGGAGGCCGCCACCTGCATGCACTCTGACGCCTAAGTCGGTTTATAATAGAGATGGAGCATTCTAGTGGAGTGGAGAGAGCATACCTTTTTTTGAGGAATGGGTGGTGGAAAATATAGTGGGGGAATGAGCTTACCCTAGAAGCTTCCCAATGTTGGGCTAGTGCTTTTTAGTATTGGGCTGGCTTGCATTTGGCCCATTTGATGGTTTTTGACCAGTCCAGAACAGTAGCCCCCCAAGTCGGTTGAACCTGGCGTGGGGCCAACTTATGATCAAAGTATTCTTCGTAGGTCAGCCTGCCTGCAAAAGTTAGCTAATAAGGAGAGAAATATCAATCCGCGTAACGCGGCTGTAGGTGTGTTACCCTTGTTATTTCGTACACCAGACAGACTGAGGTTTTCTGGGTGTTCTTTTAGTGGAATTTGAGCCCTGTGACGAACATAAATCACGGTAGTGTATACCTCGTCGGGGACTGGATACGTGTATGAAGTCCCGAAGTCCTTCTTATCTAGCTCGCGCGCCTAAAATTGAATTCAGACTTTTGTAAACTCAGTTAATGACGTCACCGAAAAATGACTTTACACCACCACAAGTGAGACATCTAGTAGCTTTCGTAAACTACATATTATGTTCAGATCAAGACTTTTGAGTCCTTTGATTTGCGTTATCAAACTCCCGCCACCTTTACAATAGGTACTCTTTCTTGAGGCACTAGTTAGTTTCTTAAATGGCCGATTAAGTATTTTTAAGTTTTTAGCAAAAAACTATTAGAATGTTGTTGTTTCATAATGGTACACGTTCGAGTCAAGCATCGTGTCATTGGAATTTTATCACACCGAGAGCTCGTGACCCGTCTTTGTCGTTGCCAAAGGACCAATTACGATTGAATATCATGTATGAGAGGAAAGGGTTTCTTTTCTATATGGGAAATAGGGGATGGACTATAATAGTAATGATTATCGCTATTCATATTTGTTTGTGTTTATTAATTCGTTTTATGCAATTTGGATGACAGTAACTATATGATTTGGATGACTACAATTAAATGATTTGGGACTCTAACTATTATGCCGAGTTTAGGGAATGAATCTAGTATGAGTAGCCAATTGGATGTTAAATGATGTCCTTTAATTAACGCCTGAGGAATGAAGAGTCGCAGGCAGATGACCGTAGAATTAAGTTGCTAGTGAATGTGAATTTAGAGTAAGAGTAACTATAAGGATTGATGTCTAAAATTAATGGGCGATGCATTAATAAATGATAGAGAATGGGTACATAGGATTGAGACTAAGGAAGAATTTGGAGACTTGATTAGTCGGTTAGTAATTACATTATAGCAACAGAAGCACGATAGTTGACTTTGAGAATGATTATTAGTGATAGGAGAACTTAAGACAATAAAATAGTAAGGTGTCCATAGGTAAATCATGACTTCACGCTAGTTAGATGGAGAATATTTAATAGCTTAACAAAGTTAATTAAGTTATAGACGTTTGATAATGACCCTCAAACATAGGTGAGAAGATATCGCATAGATATAGCTTGAGAGTTATTCATAATCAATTGTAATAATTTAAATGAGAAGATATAGTTAGTTACAAGAGTTAAAGGAAGAGTTAGTTATAAGAGTTAAATGATGAATTAGAATTGAAAGTGCTAAAGACTTAGAATGATAGGTAAGCCTAAATAGTAAGGAGTTAGTATCGTTTAAGATCTAGACCGACACATTAGTATCGATTAATGTAGATATGATCGACTGGGAATCGCTAAGATTATTAAGTGAGTTGACGTTATGCTTTAATGTGATTGCTGGTTGGTATTGTGTGTATTGTTATGGGAAACTTGTCGCAGTATAGGCAAGGACTCGTCGCAGTATGGGCGAGTCGTACCTCAATTGATGAAATTGTATAGGAGGAACCTTGTCATAGTATGGGCAAGGACTCGTCGGAGTATGGGCGAGCCGTACCTCAAGGATGGTAGGGATGATTGGTGGGGTGGTAAGCAAACGATTATGGGAGTAGTAATAGAGACGGCCACGACACGGCCTTGCGGGTAGGCCCAGTGGGGGGGGGGGGGTCCTAAGTGGGGCACTGCAGGGGCGTTCCACAAAACACTGTGGTACCCTGACTAGACTCTATTTCCCAGGATGTGTGGGCACTTGCATCCGCTTACCCAGAGTTAGATGGATCTTGATTTATCGTTGGAGTAGTGGGTAGGATCGCGTTGACGTTGTAGTCACAGGACTGTACGCTAAACTGAGATGATGATCTTAGTTGATGATTGATCGTGTACGCGCGTTATGTGCATCGTATCCACGTGTCGCAGTATGGGCACGTTGCATCTGTCACTTTCAGGGAGTGATTGTTTGACGTTGGTTTGATGGATTGTGATAGTCTTTGTTGTTTTAGTTTTGGTCTTATGTTCCTTATATGGTTTGGACGCTCTTTCTCACTCATGCACCATTTTTTTAGATTGACATCCAGGTGTCATTGGAGCAGCCTTCTACGATCGTGCCTTAGCGGAGATGTGATCACTACGCATCACCTAGTAGCTTGTAAAAGGATACTACACATTGATGTTATTCTCTTTTATTTAATTGGATTAAAGGTTAATTGCTCTTATCATGTGACATCGGGATTTGGGTTTTACTTTTAATATTGTATTTAATGTTATTCATGTTTACTACACTGAAAGAAAGGTTTTGTCACTTCAGCCTTTAATATTATTATGATTTTGAGGAATTTAACAACATCGTTTACTCACGAAAAGCATTTCAGAAAATGAATTGCAGATTTTATTTGAAAAACAAATTTACTCATTTTTCACACGTTTTCATTTATAATTACTTTCGGGGTAAAGGGTGTCACATTAAGTGGTATTAGGGAAAGGTGTATTCTTTAGGCCGTGCGTTGTGTGTCTATTGTGTCTCCGATGTGTGGACTCTGAGTAGAGTTGCATGTGTTGTTTGTTTTATTTTTGATCGTAAGGTTGACCAAATTAGTTGGTTAAGTCCTCTAGGAAATTGGATGAGTGATAGGTATCCCTTTGATTAGGAAGAATCATGAAGGTTAGAGCAGATAGAAAGAAGTTAGAATCCAAGAGAGATCTTAAATACTAATTTTCCTTAAAGAGAATTTTTGGTAGGGCTCGGGAGTAATGATGTGACACGGACATCCTCACATTCAAGCCCTATCAAAGATTCTCGCTTTATGTAGGATCTACATTAGTCCCTTTATGATGGATCTACATTAGTCCCTTTAAGGAAAATATGTATGGATCTGAACCGGAAATTACATCATCCGTCCGCCTCATGCGTGAGATCCTCATTTGATTTATTTAATTCTGTAATTCCTTAAACAGAAGCAGCAAATTTTTGATCCTTCTTCCATTCACCGTTGTGGGCGAATGAGAGAGCCAAGAAAGCTCCCACAGTGGTCGCCAATGAACTGTGCTGGTTGTGGATCTCGGTCAAGTAATAGACCGAGATTCTCACCAAGCTGAGAAGCTAGAGACCTCACGTCGGTAATGACAAGATGGATCTGGCGGTGCTTGGAGCTCCAGTGAGAGACGCGAGGAGGCCACTAACTACAAGCACGCCGATGCCCAAGTCAGTCTATAATAGAGACGGAGCATTTTAGTGGAGTGAAGAGAGCATACCTTTTTATGGAGTGAGTGGTGGCATATATAGGTGGGGAATGAGCTTACCCTAGAAGCTTCACAGTGTTAGGCTAGTGCTTTTTAGTATTGGGCTGGCTTGCATTTGGCCCATTTTATGGTTTTTGACCAGTCCGGAACAAGAACCCTGAGAAAACCCAAGAAAAGAAGCGATGGCCGATATACGGGAGTGAGATATGTTGCCAGTGAAACACTTAGATTTCTCTTTACTAATAACCTGGCCAGAGACTTGCTCATAAGAGGAAAAGAGGTCCAACAAACTAGAAAGACTCTTTTTAGTAGCTCTACAAAATAATCATAATATCATCAACATATATAACATGGCTAGGCATACGGAAACCTCTGGGGCCGACCATAATCTGAAGCTTACCATCTTCAACAAGCTTGGAAATGCCTCTACTAAGAATATGTTCACCCAAACAGAAAAGAAGAGGGGACAAAAGATCTCCCTGTCAAACTCCTCTCTTGCAACCAAAGAAACCAACAGTAGAGCCATTATTAGAAAAAGATAGTTTGGCCGAATGAAGAATAATATTTTTCCAAGAACAAAATTTATCATTGAAACCAAAAGCAGCCGGAACTTGAAGTAAAAATTTCAAGTCTATAGTATCAAAAGGTTTTATGATGTCAATTTTCAATTCTAATTGACCACTAAAAGCCTTTTTTTGAAGCAAGTTAATAGATTCAGGGGCAAGGCAAATACAATCAGAAATATTTATACCTTTCACAAATCCCCACTACACTAGTGGTAAAAATGGATTATGCATCAACAATTAATATCAGTTCAAAAACTAACTGATGTTGAAAACAAGGTGGTGGCATTTTTAAAATTATCATTACACATTTAACATCAGGTCCAATTGCAACTGATTCTGAAAACCCAAAATTAACATCATCTCTCTAATTCCAACTGATGCGGAAAATACCCAATATTTTTAGAGCTCGTGTGCGGCTTTTCCTTTACCGCTTCTTGTCTTGCTAAAGAAACCAAAAACCCCAATCGTTCTTGGCAACCAAAAACCCTAAGAATATATTCACCCAAACAGAAAAGAAGAGGGGACAAAAGATCTCCCTGTCTAACTCCTCTCTTGCAGCCAAAGAAACCAACAGTAGAGCCATTCATAGAAAAATAGAGCTTGGCCGAGTGAAGAATAATATTTATCCAAGAACAAAATTTATCATTGAAACCAAAACAGCCAGAACTTGAAGTTAAAATTTCCAGTCTATAGTATCAAAAGCTTTTTTGATGTCAATTTTTAATTCTAATTGACCACTGAAAGCCTTTTTTGAAGCAAGTTAATAGATTCAGAGGCAAGGCAAATACAATCAAAAATATTTCTACCTTTCACAAATCCCCACTAATTATCAGAAATAATGGAAGGAGCAACAGAGCAAGTCTGTCTGCTATAACTTTAGTGATAATTTTAAATTTTATTTTTGCAAGAGCTATACGTCTATAGTGCTCAATTTTGTCTGCTCCATCAACTTTAGGAATCAGAGCAACAATATTACAATTAAAGTTAGGGAGCATCCAACCTTGTTGAAAAAATTACTGGACGACATTGTAAGCGTCTTGCGCAACAATATCCAAATAGTGTTGGAAGAAGAAACCCCCAAACCCGTCAGGACTAGGGGCACCATCTCCATTAATAGAAAAGGCGGTAGTTTTAACCTCATCGATAGAAGGTAAATGTGTGAGAAAAACATTGTCTTGATCCGAAAATAAGGAATGAATAACATTCCTGATAAGCCCATTGGAGCGACATTCTGTGAGGGATTTCCAAAATAATAGGAATCCAATAACACTAAAGTGAAAGAGAAACACAATGTTTCTGGTTCAAAAGGTGTGTCCTTTGGTGGCTTTCACTAGTGGTTGTGTTCTTTCATGAACATTTGTAGTGAAGAGACACTTTTCTTCACCAAATGGTATGAGTTGGTCTATATATAGAACAACTTTACAAGTAGAAAAACACACACATATACATTGTTCATATGTCTAAGACAAAACTCTACCAAATTCAATATTTCAAATCATTCTCTTTCTTCTCTTATGCGCAAATTGAAGTTAGGGAACTCTTGTTCTGTAAATACTATTGACGATACGCTTGGTGTGGGTGGGCAGACCATGTCAAGGAACTCCATTGTATCCTGAAGGGGATTCGCCGGTCATCCTATTGCATCCAATCTAGAGCGATTGGTGGGGGCGAATCGAACCTAAAGCTTAGTGTTATACACGCCTTGGAGTCTTGCGCAATGATGAATTCACTTTCTCCTTTGTTCTCTATTGTACATGTTTACAATTATTTGAACTTATGATTTTCTGTGTTTGGTTGTTCCTTTTGGTTGCAGCATTATTCCCACCAACAAATTGTTCTCACACATTCGTTGTTCACTGAAAACAACTTCTTAAAATAATCCAAAATGTGATTCTCAATATCAGCGGCGCCAGAAAGAATATTGTCATCCTCCTTCATAACAAAAATTCTCTTGGTATCATCTTTTATCTTGGTCATTTTATGAAAAAATAAAAGCAATATTTCTATCTCCAAAATTATGCCAGTTAACTCTAGATTTCTCCTTCCAATAAGCTTCTTCATAATTTAAAGCGACCTGCAAATTAGTTTAAGCCTCCTTCTCAAGAGAGAATAACGTATCAGAACCTCCAAGATTATTAATTTGCTCCTAGATATTATCAAGTTTGACCAATGCTTCATTAACATTGGCAAAAACATTACAGAAAACAGTAGAATTCCAGTTTTTAAGCTTAGCGTTCAAGCTTTTCAATTTCTGAGATAAGACATGCATGTGGCAGCCAACAACAGGAGAATCCCAAGCCTTAAAGACAAGTCTCTTACAGTCAGAGTGGTGGGGTGGTAAGCAAACGATTATGGGAGTAGTAATAGAGACGGCCACGACACGGCCTTGCGGGTAGGCCCAGTGGGGGGGGGGTCCTAAGTGGGGCACTGCAGGGGCGTTCCACAAAACACTGTGGTACCCTGACTAGACTCTATCTATTTCCCAGGATGTGTGGGCACTTGCATCCGCTTACCCAGAGTTAGATGGATCTTGATTTATCGTTGGAGTAGTGGGTAGGATCGCGTTGACGTTGTAGTCACAGGACTGTACGCTAAACTGAGATGATGATCTTAGTTGATGATTGATCGTGTACGCGCGTTATGTGCATCGTATCCACGTGTCGCAGTATGGGCACGTTGCATCTGTCACTTTCAGGGAGTGATTGTTTGACGTTGGTTTGATGGATTGTGATAGTCTTTGTTGTTTTAGTTTTGGTCTTATGTTCCTTATATGGTTTGGACGCTCTTTCTCACTCATGCACCATTTTTTTAGATTGACATCCAGGTGTCATTGGAGCAGCCTTCTACGATCGTGCCTTAGCGGAGATGTGATCACTACGCATCACCTAGTAGCTTGTAAAAGGATACTACACATTGATGTTATTCTCTTTTATTTAATTGGATTAAAGGTTAATTGCTCTTATCATGTGACATCGGGATTTGGGTTTTACTTTTAATATTGTATTTAATGTTATTCATGTTTACTACACTGAAAGAAAGGTTTTGTCACTTCAGCCTTTAATATTATTATGATTTTGAGGAATTTAACAACATCGTTTACTCACGAAAAGCATTTCAGAAAATGAATTGCAGATTTTATTTGAAAAACAAATTTACTCATTTTTCACACGTTTTCATTTATAATTACTTTCGGGGTAAAGGGTGTCACATTAAGTGGTATTAGGGAAAGGTGTATTCTTTAGGCCGTGCGTTGTGTGTCTATTGTGTCTCCGATGTGTGGACTCTGAGTAGAGTTGCATGTGTTGTTTGTTTTATTTTTGATCGTAAGGTTGACCAAATTAGTTGGTTAAGTCCTCTAGGAAATTGGATGAGTGATAGGTATCCCTTTGATTAGGAAGAATCATGAAGGTTAGAGCAGATAGAAAGAAGTTAGAATCCAAGAGAGATCTTAAATACTAATTTTCCTTAAAGAGAATTTTTGGTAGGGCTCGGGAGTAATGATGTGACACGGACATCCTCACATTCAAGCCCTATCAAAGATTCTCGCTTTATGTAGGATCTACATTAGTCCCTTTATGATGGATCTACATTAGTCCCTTTAAGGAAAATATGTATGGATCTGAACCGGAAATTACATCATCCGTCCGCCTCATGCGTGAGATCCTCATTTGATTTATTTAATTCTGTAATTCCTTAAACAGAAGCAGCAAATTTTTGATCCTTCTTCCATTCACCGTTGTGGGCGAATGAGAGAGCCAAGAAAGCTCCCACAGTGGTCGCCAATGAACTGTGCTGGTTGTGGATCTCGGTCAAGTAATAGACCGAGATTCTCACCAAGCTGAGAAGCTAGAGACCTCACGTCGGTAATGACAAGATGGATCTGGCGGTGCTTGGAGCTCCAGTGAGAGACGCGAGGAGGCCACCAACTACAAGCACGCCGATGCCCAAGTCAGTCTATAATAGAGACGGAGCATTTTAGTGGAGTGAAGAGAGCATACCTTTTTATGGAGTGAGTGGTGGCATATATAGGTGGGGAATGAGCTTACCCTAGAAGCTTCACAGTGTTAGGCTAGTGCTTTTTAGTATTGGGCTGGCTTGCATTTGGCCCATTTTATGGTTTTTGACCAGTCCGGAACAAGAACCCTGAGAAAACCCAAGAAAAGAAGCGATGGCCGATATACGGGAGTGAGATATGTTGCCAGTGAAACACTTAGATTTCTCTTTACTAATAACCTGGCCAGAGACTTGCTCATAAGAGGAAAAGAGGTCCAACAAACTAGAAAGACTCTTTTTAGTAGCTCTACAAAATAATCATAATATCATCAACATATATAACATGGCTAGGCATACGGAAACCTCTGGGGCCGACCATAATCTGAAGCTTACCATCTTCAACAAGCTTGGAAATGCCTCTACTAAGAATATGTTCACCCAAACAGAAAAGAAGAGGGGACAAAAGATCTCCCTGTCAAACTCCTCTCTTGCAACCAAAGAAACCAACAGTAGAGCCATTATTAGAAAAAGATAGTTTGGCCGAATGAAGAATAATATTTTTCCAAGAACAAAATTTATCATTGAAACCAAAAGCAGCCGGAACTTGAAGTAAAAATTTCAAGTCTATAGTATCAAAAGGTTTTATGATGTCAATTTTCAATTCTAATTGACCACTAAAAGCCTTTTTTTGAAGCAAGTTAATAGATTCAGGGGCAAGGCAAATACAATCAGAAATATTTATACCTTTCACAAATCCCCACTACACTAGTGGTAAAAATGGATTATGCATCAACAATTAATATCAGTTCAAAAACTAACTGATGTTGAAAACAAGGTGGTGGCATTTTTAAAATTATCATTACACATTTAACATCAGGTCCAATTGCAACTGATTCTGAAAACCCAAAATTAACATCATCTCTCTAATTCCAACTGATGCGGAAAATACCCAATATTTTTAGAGCTCGTGTGCGGCTTTTCCTTTACCGCTTCTTTTCTTGCTAAAGAAACCAAAAACCCCAATCGTTCTTGGCAACCAAAAACCCTAAGAATATATTCACCCAAACAGAAAAGAAGAGGGGACAAAAGATCTCCCTGTCTAACTCCTCTCTTGCAGCCAAAGAAACCAACAGTAGAGCCATTCATAGAAAAATAGAGCTTGGCCGAGTGAAGAATAATATTTATCCAAGAACAAAATTTATCATTGAAACCAAAACAGCCAGAACTTGAAGTTAAAATTTCCAGTCTATAGTATCAAAAGCTTTTTTGATGTCAATTTTTAATTCTAATTGACCACTGAAAGCCTTTTTTGAAGCAAGTTAATAGATTCAGAGGCAAGGCAAATACAATCAAAAATATTTCTACCTTTCACAAATCCCCACTAATTATCAGAAATAATGGAAGGAGCAACAGAGCAAGTCTGTCTGCTATAACTTTAGTGATAATTTTAAATTTTATTTTTGCAAGAGCTATACGTCTATAGTGCTCAATTTTGTCTGCTCCATCAACTTTAGGAATCAGAGCAACAATATTACAATTAAAGTTAGGGAGCATCCAACCTTGTTGAAAAAATTACTGGACGACATTGTAAGCGTCTTGCGCAACAATATCCAAATAGTGTTGGAAGAAGAAACCCCCAAACCCGTCAGGACTAGGGGCACCATCTCCATTAATAGAAAAGGCGGTAGTTTTAACCTCATCGATAGAAGGTAAATGTGTGAGAAAAACATTGTCTTGATCCGAAAATAAGGAATGAATAACATTCCTGATAAGCCCATTGGAGCGACATTCTGTGAGGGATTTCCAAAATAATAGGAATCCAATAACACTAAAGTGAAAGAGAAACACAATGTTTCTGGTTCAAAAGGTGTGTCCTTTGGTGGCTTTCACTAGTGGTTGTGTTCTTTCATGAACATTTGTAGTGAAGAGACACTTTTCTTCACCAAATGGTATGAGTTGGTCTATATATAGAACAACTTTACAAGTAGAAAAACACACACATATACATTGTTCATATGTCTAAGACAAAACTCTACCAAATTCAATATTTCAAATCATTCTCTTTCTTCTCTTATGCGCAAATTGAAGTTAGGGAACTCTTGTTCTGTAAATACTATTGACGATACGCTTGGTGTGGGTGGGCAGACCATGTCAAGGAACTCCATTGTATCCTGAAGGGGATTCGCCGGTCATCCTATTGCATCCAATCTAGAGCGATTGGTGGGGGCGAATCGAACCTAAAGCTTAGTGTTATACACGCCTTGGAGTCTTGCGCAATGATGAATTCACTTTCTCCTTTGTTCTCTATTGTACATGTTTACAATTATTTGAACTTATGATTTTCTGTGTTTGGTTGTTCCTTTTGGTTGCAGCATTATTCCCACCAACAAATTGTTCTCACACATTCGTTGTTCACTGAAAACAACTTCTTAAAATAATCCAAAATGTGATTCTCAATATCAGCGGCGCCAGAAAGAATATTGTCATCCTCCTTCATAACAAAAATTCTCTTGGTATCATCTTTTATCTTGGTCATTTTATGAAAAAATAAAAGCAATATTTCTATCTCCAAAATTATGCCAGTTAACTCTAGATTTCTCCTTCCAATAAGCTTCTTCATAATTTAAAGCGACCTGCAAATTAGTTTAAGCCTCCTTCTCAAGAGAGAATAACGTATCAGAACCTCCAAGATTATTAATTTGCTCCTAGATATTATCAAGTTTGACCAATGCTTCATTAACATTGGCAAAAACATTACAGAAAACAGTAGAATTCCAGTTTTTAAGCTTAGCGTTCAAGCTTTTCAATTTCTGAGATAAGACATGCATGTGGCAGCCAACAACAGGAGAATCCCAAGCCTTAAAGACAAGTCTCTTACAGTCAGAGTGGTGGGGTGGTAAGCAAACGATTATGGGAGTAGTAATAGAGACGGCCACGACACGGCCTTGCGGGTAGGCCCAGTGGGGGGGGGGGGGGGGGGGGTCCTAAGTGGGGCACTGCAGGGGCGTTCCACAAAACACTGTGGTACCCTGACTAGACTCTATCTATTTCCCAGGATGTGTGGGCACTTGCATCCGCTTACCCAGAGTTAGATGGATCTTGATTTATCGTTGGAGTAGTGGGTAGGATCGCGTTGACGTTGTAGTCACAGGACTGTACGCTAAACTGAGATGATGATCTTAGTTGATGATTGATCGTGTACGCGCGTTATGTGCATCGTATCCACGTGTCGCAGTATGGGCACGTTGCATCTGTCACTTTCAGGGAGTGATTGTTTGACGTTGGTTTGATGGATTGTGATAGTCTTTGTTGTTTTAGTTTTGGTCTTATGTTCCTTATATGGTTTGGACGCTCTTTCTCACTCATGCACCATTTTTTTAGATTGACATCCAGGTGTCATTGGAGCAGCCTTCTACGATCGTGCCTTAGCGGAGATGTGATCACTACGCATCACCTAGTAGCTTGTAAAAGGATACTACACATTGATGTTATTCTCTTTTATTTAATTGGATTAAAGGTTAATTGCTCTTATCATGTGACATCGGGATTTGGGTTTTACTTTTAATATTGTATTTAATGTTATTCATGTTTACTACACTGAAAGAAAGGTTTTGTCACTTCAGCCTTTAATATTATTATGATTTTGAGGAATTTAACAACATCGTTTACTCACGAAAAGCATTTCAGAAAATGAATTGCAGATTTTATTTGAAAAACAAATTTACTCATTTTTCACACGTTTTCATTTATAATTACTTTCGGGGTAAAGGGTGTCACATTAAGTGGTATTAGGGAAAGGTGTATTCTTTAGGCCGTGCGTTGTGTGTCTATTGTGTCTCCGATGTGTGGACTCTGAGTAGAGTTGCATGTGTTGTTTGTTTTATTTTTGATCGTAAGGTTGACCAAATTAGTTGGTTAAGTCCTCTAGGAAATTGGATGAGTGATAGGTATCCCTTTGATTAGGAAGAATCATGAAGGTTAGAGCAGATAGAAAGAAGTTAGAATCCAAGAGAGATCTTAAATACTAATTTTCCTTAAAGAGAATTTTTGGTAGGGCTCGGGAGTAATGATGTGACACGGACATCCTCACATTCAAGCCCTATCAAAGATTCTCGCTTTATGTAGGATCTACATTAGTCCCTTTATGATGGATCTACATTAGTCCCTTTAAGGAAAATATGTATGGATCTGAACCGGAAATTACATCATCCGTCCGCCTCATGCGTGAGATCCTCATTTGATTTATTTAATTCTGTAATTCCTTAAACAGAAGCAGCAAATTTTTGATCCTTCTTCCATTCACCGTTGTGGGCGAATGAGAGAGCCAAGAAAGCTCCCACAGTGGTCGCCAATGAACTGTGCTGGTTGTGGATCTCGGTCAAGTAATAGACCGAGATGCTCACCAAGCTGAGAAGCTAGAGACCTCACGTCGGTAATGACAAGATGGATCTGGCGGTGCTTGGAGCTCCAGTGAGAGACGCGAGGAGGCCACCAACTACAAGCACGCCGATGCCCAAGTCAGTCTATAATAGAGACGGAGCATTTTAGTGGAGTGAAGAGAGCATACCTTTTTATGGAGTGAGTGGTGGCATATATAGGTGGGGAATGAGCTTACCCTAGAAGCTTCACAGTGTTAGGCTAGTGCTTTTTAGTATTGGGCTGGCTTGCATTTGGCCCATTTTATGGTTTTTGACCAGTCCGGAACAAGAACCCTGAGAAAACCCAAGAAAAGAAGCGATGGCCGATATACGGGAGTGAGATATGTTGCCAGTGAAACACTTAGATTTCTCTTTACTAATAACCTGGCCAGAGACTTGCTCATAAGAGGAAAAGAGGTCCAACAAACTAGAAAGACTCTTTTTAGTAGCTCTACAAAATAATCATAATATCATCAACATATATAACATGGCTAGGCATACGGAAACCTCTGGGGCCGACCATAATCTGAAGCTTACCATCTTCAACAAGCTTGGAAATGCCTCTACTAAGAATATGTTCACCCAAACAGAAAAGAAGAGGGGACAAAAGATCTCCCTGTCAAACTCCTCTCTTGCAACCAAAGAAACCAACAGTAGAGCCATTATTAGAAAAAGATAGTTTGGCCGAATGAAGAATAATATTTTTCCAAGAACAAAATTTATCATTGAAACCAAAAGCAGCCGGAACTTGAAGTAAAAATTTCAAGTCTATAGTATCAAAAGGTTTTATGATGTCAATTTTCAATTCTAATTGACCACTAAAAGCCTTTTTTTGAAGCAAGTTAATAGATTCAGGGGCAAGGCAAATACAATCAGAAATATTTATACCTTTCACAAATCCCCACTACACTAGTGGTAAAAATGGATTATGCATCAACAATTAATATCAGTTCAAAAACTAACTGATGTTGAAAACAAGGTGGTGGCATTTTTAAAATTATCATTACACATTTAACATCAGGTCCAATTGCAACTGATTCTGAAAACCCAAAATTAACATCATCTCTCTAATTCCAACTGATGCGGAAAATACCCAATATTTTTAGAGCTCGTGTGCGGCTTTTCCTTTACCGCTTCTTGTCTTGCTAAAGAAACCAAAAACCCCAATCGTTCTTGGCAACCAAAAACCCTAAGAATATATTCACCCAAATAGAAAAGAAGAGGGGACAAAAGATCTCCCTGTCTAACTCCTCTCTTGCAGCCAAAGAAACCAACAGTAGAGCCATTCATAGAAAAATAGAGCTTGGCCGAGTGAAGAATAATATTTATCCAAGAACAAAATTTATCATTGAAACCAAAACAGCCAGAACTTGAAGTTAAAATTTCCAGTCTATAGTATCAAAAGCTTTTTTGATGTCAATTTTTAATTCTAATTGACCACTGAAAGCCTTTTTTGAAGCAAGTTAATAGATTCAGAGGCAAGGCAAATACAATCAAAAATATTTCTACCTTTCACAAATCCCCACTAATTATCAGAAATAATGGAAGGAGCAACAGAGCAAGTCTGTCAGCTATAACTTTAGTGATAATTTTAAATTTTAAATTTGCAAGAGCAATACGTCTATAGTGCTCAATTTTGTCTGCTCCATCAACTTTAGGAATCAGAGCAACAATATTACAATTAAAGTTAGGGAGCATCCAACCTTGTTGAAAAAATTACTGGACGACATTGTAAGCGTCTTGCGCAACAATATCCAAATAGTGTTGGAAGAAGAAACCCCCAAACCCGTCAGGACTAGGGGCACCATCTCCATTAATAGAAAAGGCGGTAGTTTTAACCTCATCGATAGAAGGTAAATGTGTGAGAAAAACATTGTCTTGATCCGAAAATAAGGAATGAATAACATTCCTGATAAGCCCATTGGAGCGACATTCTGTGAGGGATTTCCAAAATAATAGGAATCCAATAACACTAAAGTGAAAGAGAAACACAATGTTTCTGGTTCAAAAGGTGTGTCCTTTGGTGGCTTTCACTAGTGGTTGTGTTCTTTCATGAACATTTGTAGTGAAGAGACACTTTTCTTCACCAAATGGTATGAGTTGGTCTATATATAGAACAACTTTACAAGTAGAAAAACACACACATATACATTGTTCATATGTCTAAGACAAAACTCTACCAAATTCAATATTTCAAATCATTCTCTTTCTTCTCTTATGCGCAAATTGAAGTTAGGGAACTCTTGTTCTGTAAATACTATTGACGATACGCTTGGTGTGGGTGGGCAGACCATGTCAAGGAACTCCATTGTATCCTGAAGGGGATTCGCCGGTCATCCTATTGCATCCAATCTAGAGCGATTGGTGGGGGCGAATCGAACCTAAAGCTTAGTGTTATACACGCCTTGGAGTCTTGCGCAATGATGAATTCACTTTCTCCTTTGTTCTCTATTGTACATGTTTACAATTATTTGAACTTATGATTTTCTGTGTTTGGTTGTTCCTTTTGGTTGCAGCATTATTCCCACCAACAAATTGTTCTCACACATTCGTTGTTCACTGAAAACAAATTCTTAAAATAATCCAAAATGTGATTCTCAATATCAGCGGCGCCAGAAAGAATATTGTCATCCTCCTTCATAACAAAAATTCTCTTGGTAACATCTTTTATCTTGGTCATTTTATGAAAAAATAAAAGCAATATTTCTATCTCCAAAATTATGCCAGTTAACTCTAGATTTCTCCTTCCAATAAGCTTCTTCATAATTTAAAGCGACCTGCAAATTAGTTTAAGCCTCCTTCTCAAGAGAGAATAACGTATCAGAACCTCCAAGATTATTAATTTGCTCCTAGATATTATCAAGTTTGACCAATGCTTCATTAACATTGGCAAAAACATTACAGAAAACAGTAGAATTCCAGTTTTTAAGCTTAGCGTTCAAGCTTTTCAATTTCTGAGATAAGACATGCATGTGGCAGCCAACAACAGGAGAATCCCAAGCCTTAAAGACAAGTCTCTTACAGTCAGAGTGTTGGGCTAAAAGAAGAGCGCTTCTGAAGAGACTCCTTTTTCATAAGCAAGAGATGCATATAATGATCAAACATACTTCTATTAAGAGTGCATCAATCCACACTCTCCCAAAAATTGAGCCAAGGCCCATTACAGATGGATCTGTCAAGTCTCTTTTCAGCATAATTACTTCCAAGTCAGCCATTATACCAAGTATATTGAGAACCCCTCGTAGGAATATGGATCAATTGATTCACGTCAGTCTAGGACAAGAACTCACCACAAGAAATAGCAGAAGGGAGCCCCTTACCTTTGTGCTCATGAGCACCCATAACTACATTAAAATCTCTTATAAAACCCCAATGAGCAGAATGAACCCGCTGCAGGTCAGTAAAATCACCCCATAATTGTCTCCTAGCAATGTAATTGGATGACGCAGCATAAATGGCAAAGAAAAAAAGAGATTGATTTTCCACAACTAAAGAGAAAGTCACTTTCTGGTTAGTAGAAGAAGTAACAGTAGGACTGTAAGCGTTGGTGCGGAAACACCAAATATGAAAGGGCAAAGACCCTCTATTATTTTCAGCAAACAACTTCAAATTCAACTTAGAGAATAAATTAGAGTGGATTTGATTTATACCAATTCGAGGCTCAAAAATAAACAAAAAATCCGGCTTATGTAAGTTACAAAGCTTCTTTAACACAACTCTTGTGTCAGGATTACCAATTCCTCTGACATTCCAATAGAGAGTCTTTAACATTGAGACGATTGTTGGATGCTACCCTTAGATCGGGTCATTTAACCTGCCTTCTTTTGAATCTGTAACTGTTTCTTTCTCATTTTTTTCCTGAGATTTAGACAAAACCTCTGTCAACTTGTCATTGTTGTTATCATCAGCCAAAATTAACACCATCTCTCTAATTCCAACTGATGCGGAAAATACCCAATATTTTTAGAGCTCGTGTGCGGCTTTTCCTTTACCGCTTCTTGTCTTGCTAAAGAAACCAAAAACCCCAATCGTTCTTGGCAACCAAAAACCCTAAGAATATATTCACCCAAACAGAAAAGAAGAGGGGACAAAAGATCTCCCTGTCTAACTCCTCTCTTGCAGCCAAAGAAACCAACAGTAGAGCCATTCATAGAAAAATAGAGCTTGGCCGAGTGAAGAATAATATTTATCCAAGAACAAAATTTATCATTGAAACCAAAACAGCCAGAACTTGAAGTTAAAATTTCCAGTCTATAGTATCAAAAGCTTTTTTGATGTCAATTTTTAATTCTAATTGACCACTGAAAGCCTTTTTTGAAGCAAGTTAATAGATTCAGAGGCAAGGCAAATACAATCAAAAATATTTCTACCTTTCACAAATCCCCACTAATTATCAGAAATAATGGAAGGAGCAACAGAGCAAGTCTGTCATCTATAACTTTAGTGATAATTTTAAATTTTAAATTTGCAAGAGCTATACGTCTATAGTGCTCAATTTTGTCTGCTCCATCAACTTTAGGAATCAGAGCAACAATATTACAATTAAAGTTAGAGAGCATCCAACCTTGTTGAAAAAATTACTGGACGACATTGTAAGCGTCTTGCGCAACAATATCCAAATAGTGTTGGAAGAAGAAACCCCCAAACCCGTCAGGACTAGGGGCACCATCTCCATTAATAGAAAAGGCGGTAGTTTTAACCTCATCGATAGAAGGTAAATGTAACAGCCCAAAATAATTAGTTAATTTATTTAATTAATTATCTAGGGTTTGTGTTTGAGAAAAATAAAATAAAATGATAGGAATAATTATTTAGGGTTTTGAGTGTTAAATAAATAGAATTATTTATTTGGGTAATTGGACCTAGGGTTGGGTTTAGATGGTGGTGGCGAGTTGAAGTGGATTAGGAGAAGCCCAAGATTAGGTCATTAAGTGGAAGCCCATGTCCATTAAGCTAGGCGCCTATATGATGCCAATCTTAGGGTTTGGTGATTCATTCCAACACTTTAGAAAAAAAATAGAGAGAGTGGGACGGCTTGGAGAGAGGAGAGGCGTGACACCCTAGGAGAGAGAAGAAAGAAGAAGGGCGCAAAAAACCCTAGAGGAGAGAGAGAGGAAGATTTCGCATGCACCAAGGAGGGAGAGGAGGATCTTAGTTGCTGAATTTTGATGGTAGCTTGCTCACCAAGAGATAGGTGTTCTACAATTATGAGGTTAGGGGGCTCTCCTTCATCTCTAATAACCTATTTGATTAATAATTTAGGGGTTGGTATTATGGGTGATTGTTAAATTGAATCGTTATGTTGCTGAAATTAATTGTGGTGTGAATTTATAATATGTGATGATTACTATGTATGTTGGGGTTTGATGAAATCGGGACGCCTTATATTTTGGAGTTTATGTTGGTATTCGCGTGGCATGACGTGGCCTTAAACCCGAATTGGGAGCGTGACAAGTTTCGGGGTCAAAAATTGATGTGTCGTGTTGTGTATTTTCTGAACACTGTTTCGTGTTTTCGTAAACTGGCACTGTTTGGTCGACTCGAAAAATTGGTGGCTGATTGCGTTAGAAAGTAGACTTAACGCCGGTCGTTTTGGCACTGGTTTCGTTTAAATCGGAGTTGTGTAGCTCAAGTTATAAGTCTCCAAAGTCGGGTCACAAAATTCTGTCCGAATTGGTACCTCTCTGTAGTAATTTGAAAAACTGTACCAGTTGGATACTTATTTTGAAAAATGAAAATCACAGGCTGAAACTACACTCAAAGAGCTTTCCAATGAGTGGTCTTTTGTTGAAATCCGTTATCGTTTACTATTTTAATTAATTCGCCGAAGTAGGCGCACTGCTGCAGGAAAAATCTGCACAGTTGCTGTGTGTTGCTTGCTGTGTTGCTGTTCTGCTGCAGTGTTGCTGGCAGAACAGTGACAAATGTGTTTTTCGTCAAAAACTCGATTTTCTGAGCACTTTTTCCCTAGCCAAATTTTGTATTGACCGAGCAACTTTTTATTGTGAACGTTTTGGCTCGAGCGGATCTTCTGTAGCACTCGCCATTTGGGAGATGTGCGCAAGTTTTGGTTTATGTGTGTGTTGCACAGTGACAGTGTTGCTGCCACTGTGCAGTGTTGCTGTCAAGACTGTTAAAAAATGGTTTTTTGTGGAAAACTCGATTTTCTGAGCACTTTTTCCCTAGCCAAATTTTGTATTGACCGAGCAACTTTTTATTGTGAACGTTTTGGCTAGAGCGATTTCATTTTATCCCGTGTCGTTTGTGAGTTGTCCCGGTGATGTCTAGGTGCGTCTAGGTGCGCGTCTAAGCCTGTGACTCAATCCTGCCTTAGTCGGTGTCTAGGATATTATTGCCTAGTTTTGGTGCTGTTTGGTCCTTATGGTGAAGTTTTGGCCCTTGGTGTGTTTTTAGTCTTTACGGTGCGGCGTAGTCCTCATAATATGATTGGTGAGCTGAATAAATATTTTTGAGTTGTTATAATATGATTGGTGAGCTGAATAAGTATTGGTGAGTTAATATAATATTACTGGTGAGCGGAGATATAATTGGAGAGTTAATATGATATTTTGGGTGAGCAGAAGGTTTCGACCTTATTATGAATTATTGGCGAGCAGAAGACTTCGGTCTTGTTAGTGATGTGCCCACAAGGTTTAATTGTTGAGTATGTTAATTATGAGGTGTGTTTACATGTGTTGGTGTGTATGGTGCATGGTCATGGCGTCACATTATCATGTGCATATTTTGGTGAGCAGAGGCTTCGGCCTATTTTGGTGAGCAGAGGCTTCGGCCTATCTTGGTGAGTGCCCACAAGGCAAGTTTTTGGTGTTGATGGATCCACATGCATACGTCTAGGAGTTGGGTCGCATTGCATACATGTCACATACCCTCGTTGTTGCCTGTGAATGAATAAAGTGACGGTGTGCTATTAGAGCTGTGTGTGTGGGTGTTGTGTCTCAGTGATGTGAAATGATGGTGTGCTATTATTAATGTGAAGTGGTGCTATTCGTTGCTTGATCTATATATTGTTGATCTTATATGTTATTACTTATGAAATGAGACTCACCCTACTGCTTTTATGTTGCTTCTCATGTCGGCAACGTGCAGCTGATAGCGGGTGAAGGTGATCTAGTACCTTCTCTCCAGTGGGTCGAGTCAGCTCTGATACGTAGCACCGGGGTGGGGCGTTTTTTAGCTTACTGATTTATTTTAATTGATGTTGAACTCTATTTTCGGGATGTAATTTGATATGGTGAATTTTGGTGATTATTCCGCCGCGATGTTTTTTTTTAAATTTTATATTGACTGTGGTGCTATGTATTACGCACCCCATGACCTTATATATTATTTTCAGAGATATAATACGTTGGTGTTTAAATGTGGCACCCTCTCGTGGTTGCATTAAAACGGTTTTTGCGAACTCTGATTTTTAAATTAACTAAATAATAGTCATTAGTAAAGGGGGTGTTACATTAGTGGTATCAGAGCAATGGTTGGTCCGTCCGGCCAAGTCATCGAGTCGTTGTGTCGGTTAGCGACCAACTGTTGTCTTTTTAGTGCTAACCAATGTTTGCGTTGCAGGTACATCAAAAGTTGCCAATGGTAAGTGATCTAGTGGGGGAGACATCCCTACTAGTGTTATGTGTTTTGTGTATCCCTATGTGCTGTTGTCTGGTTTGTTTTTGACCTTCCCTGCTGTGTGAACTGTGTGTGATTGTTAGTGGGAGAGTGTTAGTTTTAGCGGGTAAATTTCGAGGGCGAAATTCTTTTAAGTGGGGGAGAGTTGTAACAGCCCAAAATAATTAGTTAATTTATTTAATTAATTATCTAGGGTTTGTGTTTGAGAAAAATAAAATAAAATGATAGGAATAATTATTTAGGGTTTTGAGTGTTAAATAAATAGAATTATTTATTTGGGTAATTGGACCTAGGGTTGGGTTTAGATGGTGGTGGCGAGTTGAAGTGGATTAGGAGACGCCCAAGATTAGGTCATTAAGTGGAAGCCCATGTCCATTAAGCTAGGCGCCTATATGATGCCAATCTGAGGGTTTGGTGATTCATTCCAACACTTTAGAAAAAAAATAGAGAGAGTGGGACGGCTTGGAGAGAGGAGAGGCGTGACACCCTAGGAGAGAGAAGAAAGAAGAAGGGCGCAAAAACCCTAGAGGAGAGAGAGAGGAAGATTTCGCATGCACCAAGGAGGGAGAGGAGGATCTTAGTTGCTGAATTGTGATGGTAGCTTGCTCACCAAGAGATAGGTGTTCTACAATTATGAGGTTAGGGGGCTCTCCTTCATCTCTAATAACCTATTTGATTAATAATTTAGGGGTTGGTATTATGGGTGATTGTTAAATTGAATCGTTATGTTGCTGAAATTAATTGTGGTGTGAATTTATAATATGTGATGATTACTATGTATGTTGGGGTTTGATGAAATCGGGACGTCTTATATTTTGGAGTTTATGTTGGTATTCGCGTGGCATGACGTGGCCTTAAACCCGAATTGGGAGCGTGACAAGTTTCGGGGTCAAAAATTGATGTGTCGTGTTGTGTATTTTCTGAACACTGTTTCGTGTTTTCGTAAACTGGCACTGTTTGGTCGACTCGAAAAATTGGTGGCTGATTGCGTTAGAAAGTAGACTTAACGCCGGTCGTTTTGGCACTGGTTTCGTTTAAATCGGAGTTGTGTAGCTCAAGTTATAAGTCTCCAAAGTCGGGTCACAAAATTCTGTCCGAATTGGTACCTCTCTGTAGTAATTTGAAAAACTGTACCAGTTGGATACTTATTTTGAAAAATGAAAATCACAGGCTGAAACTACACTCAAAGAGCTTTCCAATGAGTGGTCTTTTGTTGAAATCCGTTATCGTTTACTATTTTAATTAATTCGCCGAAGTAGGCGCACTGCTGCAGGAAAAATCTGCACAGTTGCTGTGTGTTGCTTGCTGTGTTGCTGTTCTGCTGCAGTGTTGCTGGCAGAACAGTGACAAATGTGTTTTTCGTCAAAAACTCGATTTTCTGAGCACTTTTTCCCTAGCCAAATTTTGTATTGACCGAGCAACTTTTTATTGTGAACGTTTTGGCTCGAGCGGATCTTCTGTAGCACTCGCCATTTGGGAGATGTGCGCAAGTTTTGGTTTATGTGTGTGTTGCACAGTGACAGTGTTGCTGCCACTGTGCAGTGTTGCTGTCAAGACTGTTAAAAAATGGTTTTTTGTGGAAAACTCGATTTTCTGAGCACTTTTTCCCTAGCCAAATTTTGTATTGACCGAGCAACTTTTTATTGTGAACGTTTTGGCTAGAGCGATTTCATTTTATCCCGTGTCGTTTGTGAGTTGTCCCGGTGATGTCTAGGTGCGTCTAGGTGCGCGTCTAAGCCTGTGACTCAATCCTGCCTTAGTCGGTGTCTAGGATATTATTGCCTAGTTTTGGTGCTGTTTGGTCCTTATGGTGAAGTTTTGGCCCTTGGTGTGTTTTTAGTCTTTACGGTGCGGCGTAGTCCTCATAATATGATTGGTGAGCTGAATAAATATTTTTGAGTTGTTATAATATGATTGGTGAGCTGAATAAGTATTGGTGAGTTAATATAATATTACTGGTGAGCGGAGATATAATTGGAGAGTTAATATGATATTTTGGGTGAGCAGAAGGTTTCGACCTTATTATGAATTATTGGCGAGCAGAAGACTTCGGTCTTGTTAGTGATGTGCCCACAAGGTTTAATTGTTGAGTATGTTAATTATGAGGTGTGTTTACATGTGTTGGTGTGTATGGTGCATGGTCATGGCGTCACATTATCATGTGCATATTTTGGTGAGCAGAGGCTTCGGCCTATTTTGGTGAGCTGAGGCTTCGGCCTATCTTGGTGAGTGCCCTCAAGGCAAGTTTTTGGTGTTGATGGATCCACATGCATACGTCTAGGAGTTGGGTCGCATTGCATACATGTCACATACCCTCGTTGTTGCCTGTGAATGAATAAAGTGACGGTGTGCTATTAGAGCTGTGTGTGTGGGTGTTGTGTCTCAGTGATGTGAAATGATGGTGTGCTATTATTAATGTGAAGTGGTGCTATTCGTTGCCTGATCTATATATTGTTGATCTTATATGTTATTACTTATGAAATGAGACTCACCCTACTGCTTTTATGTTGCTTCTCATGTCGGCAACGTGCAGGTGATAGCGGGTGAAGGTGATCTAGTACCTTCTCTCCAGTGGGTCGAGTCAGCTCTGATACGTAGCACCGGGGTGGGGCGTTTTTTAGCTTACTGGTTTATTTTAATTGATGTTGAACTCTATTTTCGGGATGTAATTTGATATGGTGAATTTTGGTGATTATTCCGCCGCGATGTTTTTTTTTAAATTTTATATTGACTGTGGTGCTATGTATTACGCACCCCATGACCTTATATATTATTTTCAGAGATATAATACGTTGGTGTTTAAATGTGGCACCCTCTCGTGGTTGCATTAAAACGGTTTTTGCGAACTCTGATTTTTAAATTAACTAAATAATAGTCATTAGTAAAGGGGGTGTTACATTAGCGCTCAATTGGTAGTGGGAAGGGGGTTTAACTTGCACTTATGCCTCAGGTGCAAGGTTCGATTCCCACGGAAGGCAAAAACTCTACAAGAGGGGTAGAGAAGACCATGAGGTAACAGTGGGACCGGGGTGGCCGCTGCGGTGGACCTGGGCTGTTACAGTAAATGTGTGAGAAAAACATTGTCTTGATCCGAAAATAAGGAATGAATAACATTCCTGATAAGCCCATTGGAGCGACATTCTGTGAGGGATTTCCAAAATAATAGGAATCCAATAACACTAAAGTGAAAGAGAAACACAATGTTTCTGGTTCAAAAGGTGTGTCCTTTGGTGGCTTTCACTAGTGGTTGTGTTCTTTCATGAACATTTGTAGTGAAGAGACACTTTTCTTCACCAAATGGTATGAGTTGGTCTATATATAGAACAACTTTACAAGTAGAAAAACACACACATATACATTGTTCATATGTCTAAGACAAAACTCTACCAAATTCAATATTTCAAATCATTCTCTTTCTTCTCTTATGCGCAAATTGAAGTTAGGGAACTCTTGCTCTGTAAATACTATTGACGATACGCTTGGTGTGGGTGGGCAGACCATGTCAAGGAACTCCATTGTATCCTGAAGGGGATTCGCCGGTCATCCTATTGCATCCAATCTAGAGCGATTGGTGGGGGCGAATCGAACCTAAAGCTTAGTGTTATACACGCCTTGGAGTCTTGCGCAATGATGAATTCACTTTCTCCTTTGTTCTCTATTGTACATGTTTACAATTATTTGAACTTATGATTTTCTGTGTTTGGTTGTTCCTTTTGGTTGCAGCATTATTCCCACCAACAAATTGTTCTCACACATTCGTTGTTCACTGAAAACAAATTCTTAAAATAATCCAAAATGTGATTCTCAATATCAGCGGCGCCAGAAAGAATATTGTCATCCTCCTTCATAACAAAAATTCTCTTGGTAACATCTTTTATCTTGGTCATTTTATGAAAAAATAAAAGCAATATTTCTATCTCCAAAATTATGCCAGTTAACTCTAGATTTCTCCTTCCAATAAGCTTCTTCATAATTTAAAGCGACCTGCAAATTAGTTTAAGCCTCCTTCTCAAGAGAGAATAACGTATCAGAACCTCCAAGATTATTAATTTGCTCCTAGATATTATCAAGTTTGACCAATGCTTCATTAACATTGGCAAAAACATTACAGAAAACAGTAGAATTCCAGTTTTTAAGCTTAGCGTTCAAGCTTTTCAATTTCTGAGATAAGACATGCATGTGGCAGCCAACAACAGGAGAATCCCAAGCCTTAAAGACAAGTCTCTTACAGTCAGAGTGTTGGGCTAAAAGAAGAGCGCTTCTGAAGAGACTCCTTTTTCATAAGCAAGAGATGCATATAATGATCAAACATACTTCTATTAAGAGTGCATCAATCCACACTCTCCCAAAAATTGAGCCAAGGCCCATTACAGATGGATCTGTCAAGTCTCTGTTCAGTATAATTACTTCCAAGTCAGCCATTATACCAAGTATATTGAGAACCCCTCGTAGGAATATGGATCAATTGATTCACGTCAGTCTAGGACAAGAACTCACCACAAGAAATAGCAGAAGGGAGCCCCTTACCTTTGTGCTCATGAGCACCCATAACTACATTAAAATCTCTTATAAAACCCCAATGAGCAGAATGAACCCGCTGCAGGTCAGTAAAATCACCCCATAATTGTCTCCTAGCAATGTAATTGGATGACGCAGCATAAATGGCAAAGAAAAAAAGAGATTGATTTTCCACAACTAAAGAGAAAGTCACTTTCTGGTTAGTAGAAGAAGTAACAGTAGGACTGTAAGCGTTGGTGCGGAAACACCAAATATGAAAGGGCAAAGACCCTCTATTATTTTCAGCAAACAACTTCAAATTCAACTTAGAGAATAAATTAGAGTGGATTTGATTTATACCAATTCGAGGCTCAAAAATAAACAAAAAATCCGGCTTATGTAAGTTACAAAGCTTCTTTAACACAACTCTTGTGTCAGGATTACCAATTCCCCTGACATTCCAATAGAGAGTCTTTAACATTGAGACGATTGTTGGATGCTACCCTTAGATCGGGTCATTTAACCTGCCTTCTTTTGAATCTGTAACTGTTTGTTTCTCATTTTTTTCCTGAGATTTAGACAAAACCTCTGTCAACTTGTCATTGTTGTTATCATCAGCCAAATATTTTGAAGACCCAACTCGGGAATCTCTTGATTCCAAAATTTGGTCCTCGTCGGAATCACTAAAAGTATCAGCTCAAAGCCGACTCCTTGATATTAGAATGAACTAGGTTTCAATAGTATAGCCACCGATTGTATCAGATCTAGGCCCAATCTGCACAACATTATCTTTAGTTGCTACCGGAGTACTCGAGATAGTAGCAATATTCAACTTATCCATCTTCTTAGCCTCAAGCAGAACTTGCTTACCATCCTCAAGAGCGAATGAGTCCTAGACCAATTGGACAAAGTCTAATTCTTCATTAGATTTTGAGACATCTACTTTAATCACATTGGATGAGATTTCCCCTTGCTGCTTATGTTGCATCACTTTCAAAAGAACAGTTTGCTGGGCATTAGAAGGTTGAGTAAATCCCAGTAAAGGATTGGGGTTAAAACTATCCCAAGGAAGCTTTTAAGGAGCATTATTTACACCTATAAAAGCTTCCTTATTCATAGGAATACTTATAACTTGAGTATTTTGCTTATTGTTAGCCTTACTAGTATTCTTCACCCTTGGGACATATTTAGCAACTAATCTTGATCGATCAACATTTTCTGGGACCTTTTACTCCTTTTTTTTCAAAAATTTCTTCTGTTTCTCTTACGTTTTTGTTTATATATACATATATATGTATTCTATTTCTAGTTCTTCTCTTTCTCTTTACGCTTATTTTTTTTTCTATTTCTTCTCTTTGTATTCTTTCACCATCTCTCTCTTCTTTTCCCTATTGTGTTCTTTTACTCCTAATCTGTTTGTTCTGTTTTGTTTTTTCAAAAAACAAATCACTGGGTTTTTATTGCTTTTTATAATTTTGTTGTTATTTTGATGTCTTGAAGTGGTTCTTAGTTGTCATGACAATTTGATGGAGACTAATGATATTTTCTATCAATTAAGTCTATGGTTTTTGACATTTATTGAGAAGTTTTTGCATTATTTTTTGTATTTTTTTTGTATGTATATTAGTATATATATTTTAAATTATTTTAGAAAAATCGGTCCGCCATGACATCCGCCATATGCCGTTACGCCATCCGCCATATGTTTATGGCGGATTTTTGGCTCGCCGCCATAAACCACCATCCGCCATTAACAACACTGAGGGTGATATGGTCGTTAATGGTACGGGATGGAGGAATGGTTGTAGTTGGTGTGAAGAGGCTGTTTTTATTGTTCTAATAGTGGTTTCAGTGTTGTATTTGGAGATTAGGTTGGTGTGGGAGGAGGTATAGGTTCTGTGAGGTGCAGTTGGTGTAAGGTATCAATAGAGTGTGTAGCAACCAAGTGTCTAAGTTGGTGGAGGGAGGCTGCCTCAAGAGAGGGACGAGGTTTGGTAGCAATTAGAATTAGTTGGCCATCTCTAAAGAATTTGAGGGTTAACTTGTTATAATAGTCCATTAAGACATGTGTGTGCTACTAGTGTAAAGATTTAAGCATTGGACTTCTAACACCAATTCGGTTCCACTGATAGGTAACACAAATACGTCTATAAATAATATGATATGGATATCTGGGCACATAAATGCACAATCTAATTCCTCACCATTTCTTACAAGGACTTGAAAGGCTTTGGCTGGGTGAAGAGGAAGGCCCAACTATCTAGCTACTCTCTCTTGAATGAAATTGTGTGTGCTACTAGTGTAAATGAAGACTGTGAGAAGTGTTTTCTTAATTTGACGAGTAAGTCTAAGGGTTTGTGGAATTGTGTGGCCCATAAGGGCGTGAAAACTGATTTGGGCATAGTTAGGGTTTGGGGTTGGTTCATTTTCTTTGGTACGGGGTGTGGGTGATGTTTCTTTGAGTAATAGTTCTGGAGATGGTTCTGTTTCATCAAGGTCGACTGTTAGAAAGTGAAAATGACGTTTACATTTATGGCTAGGGATAATTTTTTTGTCACAGTTATGAAGTCAATAAGTGTCGCAAGGAAGAGGGGTTGGAATTGTGGCCCTTTTAAAATTAACCTGAAACAAGATAACTAATTTCACAAGTATGATTAGATATTGTGAGCGTCTGTGTTGAGTTGAGAAGGGTGACTGAAAACAGTCTTCTCAACTCTGATAGTGAGTAGAGAAGGGTAAGGAGAAATTGTCTTCTCAACTATGTAACTGAGTTGAGAAAGGTCAGTTACTTCTTTCTTCCCAATATAGCTACCAACAGTGAGATTAAGATGATTTTCAAAATAGCTTTCCTAAGGCAAGAGATAGTGTTCGAAGAGATTGACTTAAGTGTAGACTACTTAAGAATGATGTGTGTATTCTATCATTTAGAAAATATTTGAGAAGGGTTGTAATAATATTGTTCTAAGTAAAAATGTGTGTACCAGAGAATGGTCGGCAGAAGCTGTCTTCTCAGTTTTTCAAAACCGTCTCCAAATGGAGAGTTTTAAGTACAGTGTAAATCTACTTAGAAAAGCTATAAATAACACAATGATATATAGTGGTTCACCCAAAACCCTGGGCTACGTCCACTACTCACTCCCTGTGAGTATTTCCACTATTATCCAAATAGTTACAACTTTACAACCAGCCTAGGCTTAAAGTTCTCACTGGTAGTTTTCTTAACACGGCACTACCTACTGTTCTCACACCTAATACGATCCTTCTGATCTAATAGGTAGCTTCTAACACAGAAGCAACTCACTTCTCAAGACCTACAGCAACACATGCTACTTGAGAAGATTTCTTACATGTTACTTGAGAAGATTTCTTACAGGCTTCTCTTTAGCCATAGAAACAACATGCTATTTGAGAAGGCTTACAACAGGTTTTTTTCACTTTCTGGTTTGGGGGTGTTTATGGGATTTCTAGAGCTTGGTTAATACAAATGGTGTTTCAACAAAAACTAAACACAAGCTATAATACATACTCAGACATAAAAGAATCCCTACTGTTTTGAAGCAGCTGAGTATGGATGAGAGATTATATGTAAATACATACCCACATCGTATATATAAATATAGATTATATGTAAATATTTGGTGATATCTTTTCTATAATCTCAAATATTGTGATATATAATTTTCATATTGTTTCAGATCGAGCTCAGCTTCGGACCGAGCTCAAAAGAACGCACCGTGTAGCTTGACCCCGGGGCAGCCAGGAGCGGGCCGTGAGAAAGTTTCCACCTCCAGGCACGGATCGCAATCCGTGCAATGCCCAGATCAAGGGCCACGATCAGCTCGAATCCAACAGTGCGAGATCACCTCCCTCAGCTCTATAAATACTCACACCCCCTCGCGCCCCGGGTAAGTCTTCATATCACATCTCCCCAGATAATTCATCATACTGACTTGGGCGCGAGAGTGTGTGCTGGTACCACACTGACGTCGGTGAGCAACCCGCAGCTCGGAGGGTACGTTGGTCCAGTCCACCTGGATCTCAACTCTGGTTCTACTCCAGGACATTGGCGACCACTAAGGGAGCTAGACTCCCATGTACTTCATCTAAGTGTTAGATCGGTGTGCCTAACGACATCATGCCACCATGAGGCCGCCCCACGCTGAGCTGAGGCCCCGCATCCCCAACATTGTGGAGGTTCCAAATCAGCCTCCTATAGTTCCAGAGGGGGTCGACCAGGCTCCGCCTTCGACTCAAGAGCAAGCGAAACCTGCTCAAGCATCAACGGGTGCCATGCAGCAGATACTTGACGCCATCAACAACCAAGCCCGGAGCTTCGCTCACCATGAGGCTCGCGTAACCCAGATCGAGCAAGAGATAGCTGTTTCACAAACTCACACCACGCCGAATGCAAGACCACGCTGGTGTGGAGTTTCCCCGTCTCGGACGATCACTTCCCAGCATCACTGATCTCCACCCTGGTGACATCACCACCCACATCAAATCTCATATTAGCGAGGGCGAGGTTCAAGATCACCACCCCGGACTCTGCCTTCGTCACCCGACTCCACCTACTGGCCTGACGAGTCATCAGATCGAGGTTCATCCCGGGAGTCCTCCTCTTCGCGACGTTCCCCTGCCTCGCAACAGGTCCCCGAGAGAAAAGTTTGCATTATTGCCGACGTAATCTCTACGGAGAGAAGGGCACATACAACAAATCTTGGAAGGCATCACACAAAGGCGACCGCCTCCTGTAACACCCCTTTTCTACCCATTAATTTTATTTGCATAAAAATCAGAGTTTTCAAAATTTATTTACCCCACAAGGGATGTCACACTTACTTCGCTAAACGTCACACTTCAAATAACTCGCTTTTCGAAAACAGTCTCATAATAACTTCAAAACGTCATTATCAATTAAAATACAACTTCACATCGAAAATTCAACAGTTTAATCATAAAAGGCATTACAACTATGCCAGGCTTGCAATACTAAAATCCAATAACCACAATAGTCATAAATGACTTAAACAGCATTCATTCCCCTCCCTAGTGTTACATATCAGAGCAGACGACCCGACTCAGCTAGTGAAGATACCTAAGCCTTCACTCGAGATCACCTGCACGTTACCGCATAGGGGTAACATTCAAACAGAAGGGGTGAGTTCATCTAGCAATATAATAAAGCTTATGATAAGTACTATGCTAGGGTTATGACACTATATCAACCGCGTCACGAATTATCAAATCAATCATCAATATTAATCACCACAACAACTCATCGCAACGCCAGCTATATAGACCACATCACAAACATCAATTCAATCATTACCAAAGCTCATCACAATGTCATGTAAGTATATGAAGTGCAACCCACTCGCGGGCATATGCATGATGGTACCATATTCATCACAATTAAGAGGCCGAGCCTATTCTTCACAGGAGGCCGAAGCCTATTCGTCACAAGAGGCCGAAGCCTATTCGTCACAAGAGGCCGAAGCCTATTCTTCACATTATGCACATGGGATGCATGGGACACTACGACATGCATCACACACAAACACACACAAACACAGTCAACAATGTGACCCGTCACTTACCAATTTGCCAAAAAGGGCACAGCACCTGTCAATTCACAATTTACACAACAACAACATCACTTAGCCTTTTAGGCCTTAACATCACTTAGCCTTTCGGGCCTCAAAACGTCACTGGGTTTTCATAGTCACTTATACATAAATATCCTCAGCTCAAACAATAGCCACTGAGGGCAAAAACGTCATTTACTAGCCACCAAGGGCATCATCGTCATTTACACATCATTATCATTAAAATTGACCACTAAGGCAGAAACGTTCTTTAGAACATCGTCATTGACACCAAAAAGGTTTTAGACACCGAAAACAGTTTTTTGCAACGCAACATCAACTACCATCGGGGCAGCCACTCGGTCGCCCAGAACCATCAGAAAATAATAAGTTTTCGCTTTTAAAAATGGGACACACAGATAGACAACGAAATGGGCTTCACAACACTTTTTGAAATATTTAAAACGGACACCCGAGTCAAAAGTTATAGCGAAAACAGTTTTTATTAAAAATCGGGAACGTCCTGAAAATGGCGCCCAGGCACTGGGCGCCTAAGACACAACTTAGACATCCGGAAACAACACGACGCACGCACACTGACACGCACACACAGCAAGCACAATTCAGCACAACAGCAAGCACAATTCAGCAACACAAACTTTGGCTCATGCGCCCAGCACAAGTGCGCCAATTCCTGCAATGGAAAATTCAACCAAAAACGCAACAACTTGGCACGGGGCGCCCAATCGCGAGGACGCCTAATTCCATGGCCAAAATTCCAGCAACAACAATGCTTGGCACAGGGCGCCCACTCAGGGCGCCTAATTCTGCACCTAGACAACAAAATCCAGCAACAACAATTCGAGCAACACAACTTCATCAAATCACATACAACTCATACAAACAACTTCAAATCGCATATCAACCGTAAAAATAATATCACATCGCAAATCAATCATGAACACATAAAGAGTCATCAAAAATCATCCACCGAATCATTATCAATCACAATACCATCAAGGAGTATCCAAGCACTTAGCACGCAAACCACAATTTCTCAGCAACAAGTTGTCATATGCCTAGGGTTCATCAATAATCACTAGAAATACATAAAATGGCATACATAGAGCCTACCCCTACTTAGTCCCCATCATAAGACCCTATTATAGAGAAGATGAGACCCACCCTTACCTGGAATGAGAAACTTGTGCAACACACAGAGCTGAGAGATATCCGACAACGATGAGTCTATCCAGTTGGTAAGATGTGACGACACAATATGGCTCTGACTAGTCCGATTCAATTTCGACACATCAAGAAAGCAACTTGGTCACATTGATAAATAGGTCATTCCAACGAACTCGTTACATACGTTTTGGGTCAGAGTTGTAAATCATGATGAATTTCTTCCTCGACAAAATACCCAAATCATGAACTTCTAAAAATTAGTTAAATGAGGTGTCTTCCATAAAATGAGCTTCCACAAGCATGTCCTTGGCACCGACGTTTTTTTTTTTTTTACAACTGAGCCTTACAACTAATGAATTTAAGAAGCACACATTGTTGATTCTCTACGTGTATGGAAGTAAATCATAACTCTCAATCCAATGCATGGACCATAAATAAGGAGGGAAATCACAATTCTCATTGGCCACTTGCATTCCAAATACACGTGACTCAAAACAAAACCAAGGAGGTGGGTAGAATGAATGATTGGGAAGTAGTTTATAGGAAATTGAAAAGAAACAATAGGCTTGGAAATTTAAGGAAAAGTAATTACATCACTGGAAGAGAAAAGAACGAGAATAAAAGAAGGTGTGGCGCTGTTCTTTCTTCTGCTTAATGGGAGGAATAAGAATATTAGGTTTTCTAGAAAAAGGAATGAGCATACGCCGTGCAAGAAGAAATATGGGCTGCAGGAGCGCTGGACATTATAAAACATGGGCTACAACATTAAAATGGCCCAAATACAATTCTAAAGCCCTTTTAAAGCCTATTTTAAAAAAAACCATACTAGTTTTAACAACTGTATGACTCAAAATGACTTTTAAAAATAAATAACACTCCAAATGCTAATATTTTAAAAAATAAAATAGTCAACTAAAACAATGTTATTTCAAATATAAATATTCTATAAACAACCTAATTAAATAATAACAATAATATAGTACCAAGATAGTATATAAAAAAAAACGGTTTAATATCATTTCAAGATATTTGATAATTCAAATACACATAAATATATAAAATCAATTAAATTACTAAATATTAATAAAATACATAATTACTGAGACTCACAATATATCACAAGAATTAATATTATATTTGCGCCTAAAGCAAAAACGTACTAAAATGAAAATCGGGGTGTTACAACTCAACCCCCCTAAAAAAAAATTTCGTCCTCGAAATTCTTACCCGCCAAGGCTAACACTCTCCCACCAACGACTAAGCTATCTAGGCAACTAGCTCTACCTACCATGCTGATCACCATTTCTCTGATTACCGGCGATAAGTGATTGGGCGGCCGTCCCTCCTACTTATTCAGCCAGGTAGCTTTGAGAAATAACAACCAGACACATCCTCTCCCTAAGGATCTCCGATAGGGATTTGAGCGTAATCACGTTGGTACCACGTGATCACCCCCAAGCTCTATTAAAGTCCCTTCCCAATATGACATGCTAAGACTCCGCTGCGCTACTCTGATAAACTAGCTCGCATTCTACCTCACTCATCTACCCTTAAGGATAACGAAATTCATCAATCATCACAGCATCACAATGAAGTTCACAGAGTGCATAACAGTTGTACAACAAGCCACATAATTTAACAACACGACAACAACATCAACAAACGACTTTGCCACTCAGGCGACATCAACACTAAATCACAACATCGGCCATAGGCCTACAACACAAAATTCATCAAGACGTTTCGGGCCATTCAGCGGTACCCTCGGCAAAACCACGTGGGCCATATCGGCGGTACCCACTACCAAACACTGTGGGCCATTCGGCGTTACCCACAACACAACCACCAACAACATCAAAGAAAAATCATTATCATCAACAAGGCAACCACAAAGCACAGCAAAGCAACAATGCGGAGACAACTCCGGGACCAAAAATCCCATAACCAACAACAACAGCAACTAGGGCACTAGGCCACCGACAACACAACAATAATTACGGGCACTACGACACCGACAATGCCACAACAACTTAAATCAACCGACACGCCTAAAAATCAACAACACCTGAACCAGCCAATTTTGCCTTGAAATTAGAATATTCAGTTAGGCCTCTGAATAAGCTTTCCGATAATCATAGTTTAAAAATATATAGTTTAAACTTCCCAATAATCATATACCAACCAATTAAAAATACATCAATCATTTCAACACACTCGCTATAAAAATTACAAGCAAAACATATCCCATATAAATCAAACAATACCTAGAGCACGCCAAATTTCTTATCCCATTTAAACATCATAGAGCACACAAGGTTTCATACATACTAATACAGTTTTGCTCCCAAAGAAACCCAATACTAGTTTCAAAGTCGCCATCGAATCATTTTTGACAAGGTTTTTAAAATCGACGCAACGACAAATCATTACTCTGTTTTCAATTAAAACCAACTAGAAAATCATTTTCCAATCCAACAAAAACTTCACCTCTGTACTTCCTCATTTAAAATCCTAAGTCAAAAAATAAATTTCATTCCCCTTCGATTTCCATAACAACAACATCTAATCGCAATAGTAGAACAACGACAGTCTTTCGGAAACAATTTTCGAAAACAGCAACCTTAGTTTGTTACGGCAACAGTGACAATAATTTCGGTTTACAGCAATTAAATAGTAACAGCAGTTACGGTTTTAAATCAAAACATCAACACTTAATTGTCAACGATAGAACACCACGGTAATTAATTTCCAGCGCAACAGTAACTTAATTTACAACAACAAACAAACAATTTCTCAGTAACACACCAAGCAGCATTAATCAAACGGCACAGCAGTTAAATAGTAACTACAAAACAGCAACAGTGATTTTAAATCAAAACAGCACAGCAAAACTTAGCAGCAACAATAGTCTACGGCAACAGCACGACAGCAATAATAAAACGGCATCCGCGTTTAAATAATAACAGTACACAATGCCAGCAGGGGCATCCCCCCCCCCCCAAGAGTACACTTACCATCAGCAGCTTCCGATTACTTGTACCTGCAGGAACATTAATACAACACAACCAATTGTCAAGACTAAAAGACAACAGTTGGTCGTTAACCGACACAACGACTCTACGACTTGGCCGGACGGACCAACCATTGCTCTGATACCACTAATGTAACACCCCTTTTCTACCCATTAATTTTATTTGCATAAAAATCAGAGTTTTCAAAATTTATTTACCCCACAAGGGATGTCACACTTACTTCGCTAAACGTCACACTTCAAATAACTCGCTTTTCGAAAACAGTCTCATAATAACTTCAAAACGTCATTATCAATTAAAATACAACTTCACATCGAAAATTCAACAGTTTAATCATAAAAGGCATTACAACTATGCCAGGCTTGCAATACTAAAATCCAATAACCACAATAGTCATAAATGACTTAAACAGCATTCATTCCCCTCCCTAGTGTTACATATCAGAGCAGACGACCCGACTCAGCTAGTGAAGATACCTAAGCCTTCACTCGAGATCACCTGCACGTTACCGCATAGGGGTAACATTCAAACAGAAGGGGTGAGTTCATCTAGCAATATAATAAAGCTTATGATAAGTACTATGCTAGGGTTATGACACTATATCAACCGCGTCACGAATTATCAAATCAATCATCAATATTAATCACCACAACAACTCATCGCAACGCCAGCTATATAGACCACATCACAAACATCAATTCAATCACTACCAAAGCTCATCACAATGTCATGTAAGTATATGAAGTGCAACCCACTCGCGGGCATATGCATGATGGTACCATATTCATCACAATTAAGAGGCCGAGCCTATTCTTCACAGGAGGCCGAAGCCTATTCGTCACAAGAGGCCGAAGCCTATTCGTCACAAGAGGCCGAAGCCTATTCTTCACATTATGCACATGGGATGCATGGGACACTACGACATGCATCACACACAAACACACACAAACACAGTCAACAATGTGACCCGTCACTTACCAATTTGCCAAAAAGGGCACAGCACCTGTCAATTCACAATTTACACAACAACAACATCACTTAGCCTTTTAGGCCTTAACATCACTTAGCCTTTCGGGCCTCAAAACGTCACTGGGTTTTCATCGTCACTTATACATAAATATCCTCAGCTCAAACAATAGCCACTGAGGGCAAAAACGTCATTTACTAGCCACCAAGGGCATCATCGTCATTTACACATCATTATCATTAAAATTGACCACTAAGGCAGAAACGTTCTTTAGAACATCGTCATTGACACCAAAAAGGTTTTAGACACCGAAAACAGTTTTTTGCAACGCAACATCAACTACCATCGGGGCAGCCACTCGGGCGCCCAGAACCATCAGAAAATAATAAGTTTTCGCTTTTAAAAATGGGACACACAGATAGACAACGAAATGGGCTTCACAACACTTTTTGAAATATTTAAAACGGACACCCGAGTCAAAAGTTATAGCGAAAACAGTTTTTATTAAAAATCGGGAACGTCCTGAAAATGGCGCCCAGGCACTGGGCGCCTAAGACACAACTTAGACATCCGGAAACAACACGACGCACGCACACTGACACGCACACACAGCAAGCACAATTCAGCACAACAGCAAGCACAATTCAGCAACACAAACTTTGGCTCATGCGCCCAGCACAAGTGCGCCAATTCCTGCAATGGAAAATTCAACCAAAAACGCAACAACTTGGCACGGGGCGCCCAATCGCGAGGACGCCTAATTCCATGGCCAAAATTCCAGCAACAACAATGCTTGGCACAGGGCGCCCACTCAGGGCGCCTAATTCTGCACCTAGACAACAAAATCCAGCAACAACAATTCGAGCAACACAACTTCATCAAATCACATACAACTCATACAAACAACTTCAAATCGCATATCAACCGTAAAAATAATATCACATCGCAAATCAATCATGAACACATAAAGAGTCATCAAAAATCATCCACCGAATCATTATCAGTCACAATACCATCAAGGAGTATTCAAGCACTTAGCACGCAAACCACAATTTCTCAGCAACAAGTTGTCATATGCCTAGGGTTCATCAATAATCACTAGAAATACATAAAATGGCATACATAGAGCCTACCCCTACTTAGTCCCCATCATAAGACCCTATTATAGAGAAGATGAGACCCACCCTTACCTGGAATGAGAAACTTGTGCAACACACAGAGCTGAGAGATATCCGACAACGATGAGTCTATCCAGTTGGTAAGATGTGACGACACAATATGGCTCTGACTAGTCCGATTCAATTTCGACACATCAAGAAAGCAACTTGGTCACATTGATAAATAGGTCATTCCAACGAACTCGTTACATACGTTTTGGGTCAGAGTTGTAAATCATGATGAATTTCTTCCTCGACAAAATACCCAAATCATGAACTTCTAAAAATTAGTTAAATGAGGTGTCTTCCATAAAATGAGCTTCCACAAGCATGTCCTTGGCACCGACGTTTTTTTTTTTTTTACAACTGAGCCTTACAACTAATGAATTTAAGAAGCACACATTGTTGATTCTCTACGTGTATGGAAGTAAATCATAACTCTCAATCCAATGCATGGACCATAAATAAGGAGGGAAATCACAATTCTCATTGGCCACTTGCATTCCAAATACACGTGACTCAAAACAAAACCAAGGAGGTGGGTAGAATGAATGATTGGGAAGTAGTTTATAGGAAATTGAAAAGAAACAATAGGCTTGGAAATTTAAGGAAAAGTAATTACATCACTGGAAGAGAAAAGAACGAGAATAAAAGAAGGTGTGGCGCTGTTCTTTCTTCTGCTTAATGGGAGGAATAAGAATATTAGGTTTTCTAGAAAAAGGAATGAGCATACGCCGTGCAAGAAGAAATATGGGCTGCAGGAGCGCTGGACATTATAAAACATGGGCTACAACATTAAAATGGCCCAAATACAATTCTAAAGCCCTTTTAAAGCCTATTTTAAAAAAAACCATACTAGTTTTAACAACTGTATGACTCAAAATGACTTTTAAAAATAAATAACACTCCAAATGCTAATATTTTAAAAAATAAAATAGTCAACTAAAACAATGTTATTTCAAATATAAATATTCTATAAACAACCTAATTAAATAATAACAATAATATAGTACCAAGATAGTATATAAAAAAAAACGGTTTAATATCATTTCAAGATATTTGATAATTCAAATACACATAAATATATAAAATCAATTAAATTACTAAATATTAATAAAATACATAATTACTGAGACTCACAATATATCACAAGAATTAATATTATATTTGCGCCTAAAGCAAAAACGTACTAAAATGAAAATCGGGGTGTTACACCTCCACCATCACGGGGAAGCAGGTCGGGGCCCCTTTACCCGGCGAATCATCGATTGCCCAATTCCCCGATCCCTGGAGAAACCGCCTGTACTCAACATGTAGGATGGAGTCGGCGACCCCGACGACCATTTGGACTACTTCGAACTAATGCTCTAGTATCGAGGAGCCACCGACGCGGTCAAATACAAGATTTTCCCTCTGACTCTGCCCAAGGCAGCACTAGCGTGGTTCAGGCAACTTTAGCCGAGCTCAATCTCGTCTTGGGCTCAGCTATGTAAACTATTTGTTGCCAGGTTCATGGTATCCCGACTGAAGCCCAAGTCGGAGAATGTGCTAAGAGCAATAAGGTAGGGCTAGCGCGAGACACTCCGAGAGTACATCGAGCGTTTCAACAAGGAGGCACTGAACGTTAGAGGACTCGAAGACAAAACCCAGCTCTTCTTCATGAAGGACTGCCCGCAGAAAGGGAGTTTATTTCAGGTTATTGTTGGCGTAAACAAACCTCGCGACCTAACCGACTTCTTACGCCGGTCCCAGAATATATCAATTATGAAGAGGACGATTTGGCAGAGCAGGCCATATCCAAGCTGGCTGTAGACAAAGGAGTCCGACAGCAAAAGAAAAACCACCCTGGGGACCGACCTAAAGGTAGTCGTTTCACCGATCACACCAAGATCAACACGACACGTGCCAAGATCCTAGCAGAATGCGCAAACACCGAGATCTCGACATAAGGCGACCTCGTCCCCTCTTGCCAAAAGAGGGCCCCAGTGCCAAGTTTTATTGCTGATATCACAGGAGCACGGACCACGACACCAACAAGTGTTACGCCCTAAAGGATGACATCGAGGAACTTATTCAGAAAGGGAAACTATCCCAATACATCAAGAAAGATCAAAAGAAGCAGGAGCCCAAGATATCTCCTCGCAAGGGCAAGACAATCGTGAACGAAGTCACCAAGCCCTTAGACCCAGAGGATTCCGACTCCGAAGAGGAAAACAAGACACGTTGTAACACCCCAATTTTCTTATCAATGTGCGTGCATATATGCGTATTAGCCATGAGTACTATTATTATTATTAATTTAAATTATAGGTTTAAATATTTTATACCTATTTATGTGTTTGGATCACTTAATATATTGAATTCATATTTAATTGTAATTTCTAGATAGTATTGATAAGGTATTGATATTTGTTTAATTATTTATTATTAGTTGATATTAATTATATTATTATTATTATTATTATTATTATTATTATTATTATTATTAGTTGATATAATATGTTTTTTTTGAACGAAAAGATCGGGATATACTTCATTAATAACTGGGCCAGGCCTAAAACCGATACAGAGGTAGCCATACAAATCTCAGTGGGTTGTAACCGGGACAAGCATAAAGTCCATTTCCCGGTCCACCATAAAGACCCATCCAACAAGTTACACTAAAATGGAAAAGAAATAATTGAGGGAAACAGATGGATACAACCACCTAACCCTAATCCGCAAACACTCTGAAATCAAGCACTCCCCTTCTACACCAGGTTACTATCGAAGTTGCTCGCTATTCTCCAAGGCATCTATCGAAGAAGCTCGCAACTTTTCAACACGTTAGCTTCAGATCCTGGGATTTTCAGCGTCTCTTGCACAGTGTCTTCGATCTGCAGCGATAATATCTTGAATTCTTGATGGAGGAAAGCTAACCCAGTCTCTAGGAAGAAGATCAAGCTTCGCAACTCTGACGATTTCATCAACGACCGTGTTCCCTTCTTTTTTGACCCATTGAAATCCACACATGGTAAATTTCTTCGCCGTATCTTGTACATCTAAAATCAAATTTTGAAGTTCGTTTCTCACTATTTTCCTATTGCATGCATCAATGAGGGTCTAATTATCTGATTCGAACAAGGTCTTGGAGCAGTTCAGATTAATGGCAAGAGAGACAGCTTCACGGAGAGCAAGGGTTTCGGTCACCAACGCTGAATAGGTAACAATCTTTGAAATTGTTCCCGTAATTAGCACTCCTTGCGCATCCCTGCAAATAAATTACCCTAGTAATTCCATGATCTGAGTGCACATCAAAATGTGCATCAGTGTTGAATTTTAAAATATCTTGACTAGGGGGTCTCCAACAAACTCTGGAGCTCTCAACATTGGGGGGGTGAAATGGGTTGACTCTGCTGGGGTTTGATACAGATGTTGATTTCCTGGATGCCGTGTTTAACTGATAGGATAACATTGTTACCAAGTGGCTTCAATCTCAAGAGGGGGGGTGATTTGAGATTTTAAAAAATAAGTCCCCTTTAACGACTTGATTGATTTTTCGCGCAGGTTTATGGAGCGAATTAACGAGAAACGAAAATGGAAAATAAAGCAGTAAAGAACACAGAATTTTATACTGGTTCGGTCACCTCCAAGTGACCTACGTCCAGTCCTCACACCCTTGTGAGATTTTCCACTAACCACAACAAAGCTAACAGGTGCTTTGGAAACCGTTACAGACTCAGGCACTCTTCTCCTAGGATACCCCACCTATGAAGAGCCCTCAAATCTACAGCAACAGCAACAACAAGAGATACCACACCCTTATTACAACCAATAACCCTAGAGAGATACCCCACTCCCTAGTACCAACAGCAACCCTAGAAAGATACCCCACTCCCTAGTACAACGTAAAACAAATTACAAATTGAAAACAAAAATACCTCTTATGAAGGCAGATTACACAACTTGAAGATCACCAACCCCAACTCTAACCCTTGAAAGAAATCAGCTCTAACAGATGAAAAGTATGTGAAGAACAAAAGTGTGTGTGCTAGGGTTTTTGACTTTTTGCGTTTTAGCGTAAGCGTAAGAATGGGTTGTGTTTTTCTGAGAGACACTAAGTCCCTATTTATAGACTTAGGAAAAATATGACCGTTGAATGAGATCACACTAAGTAGAGAATCGATTTTTTGATTGAAATGCTTTGGAGTGAAAATTGATTCTTGTCTTAAAAATAGGAATAACTCATAAGTGTGTGATCGATTGATTACTTCCAAAGGATAAGTGGAAATCGATTCTTAACTTAAAAATATGACCGTTGATGGCTTTTAAAAGGAAGGAAATCGATTTTATGCTTAGATGCATGAGGAGAAGAATCGATTCTTAGCTTGAAGTAGTGTAGTTTATGAATCGATTCATTGCTTGATTAAGGTAAGAGGCCAATCGATTTATGGCTTTCAAAACAGGAAGGAAATCGATTTTGCACTTTAAAAATAGAGTAGGAAATCGATTTTGGTCTTATGAGAAATACTAGGAATCTATTTCTATCTTTTGAGACGAGTTGGAAATCTATTCGTGGCTTTATGGAAGAAAGCATGAATCGATTTCTCAC